>PVKA01046663.1:0-14780 GCA_004027165.1 Ctenomys sociabilis
GAGAGAGGGAGAGGGAGGGAGGGAAAGGGAGAGAGATTCACCATTTCCTCAGCCCCCTTTGTATGGTCCCTTTCTGCTGAGTCACTCTGGGGCAGAACCAATTGTGTTCCAGGGCGGGACCACCACCAGCTGGAACTAAGCACGAACTATGCCACAGGGTCATCCAGCCAAGTTGACACAATGTATCAACTACTTCAGGGGACAACTAGCATGCAAGTCAACAAGTAGAAAAGAATATCACACAAGCTCTAGTCTTTTAAACATGAATGAGAAATAGAAATCAGCAGGGCGTGTGTGACTAAACCTGACGGTTGTGATTATACTGTGAAGAGGGCATAGTTCTTCTTTGGAGGGTAATTTGATTGCAGAGATATGACTCTGAAGAGGGAATATGCTAAATGACATCATCAGTGCCACCAAAGCATTAACAAGGATCCAGGACAGAAGCCATTTTGTTTCTTTACATCTAAGATCAAGAGTAATGTACACATAGATGGAATGCATTCTGCTCTCTGCTGCCGGATTATCAGGACAGCAATGCCTGATCTTTAGCCTATTTGTCGGATGTCCCGGCTTTCATTTCCCACCACTCAATTTCATCAAACCTAGTTAGTTTCAAATTCAGATGGCTTCATGACTTGCTGGTGCTTCCTTCTGTCCCCTGCCTGCTTCCATAAAGTAGAGGAAAAGGAAGTATACACAGTGATATTCTAGAAGTCTAGATCGAAGGACAAAGAATGACTTCAAATATAACATGTGTGAAACAACATTTTTGGTTTTGATTGATACTTTTGAAAGCAATGACCAGGTAAAAAAAAAAAAAGAACAATATTTTTTTCATGGATTAGTAGATATCAAGATTCTAGAACCCAGGAGGATGGAATTGTAAGTCTTCTGAAAACAGACAATATGGCTAAAATATCAGCCTTTGCCTTGATACTCAGACATAATATCTAAAATCTCTAGCATTAAAAATGTCAGTATTGTGCCTGCTCAGAATTTCAAGGAAGAATGTACCTTATACACTATTAATACTCCTTTTAATAAGTGCAGTACATGGAAGTATTTATTAATTTGCTATGTAGTTATGTTTTAGGTCATCTATCTTTCTATAGCTTGGCTTGTTTGGATCAGTATTGGTTGACCTTAATAACCAAATAAAATGCATTTTATTGCCCACCAACTGAGCTAATGACTTATAAAGAAATTATTCAAATGCTGAGGCAAAATAAATTTATTTAAACTGAATACTAAAATCCTGAGAATAAGTTTGGTTAAACAGGAAGCATAAATGGAGCTTTGCTGAAAAGTTTGTCCCCAAACAGAGTCCAAACAGAAAATGAAACCTATATACATCGTACTTTGAGATGTTGGGAAATGCATCAAGATTATTTTTGTATAATTTCTCCTTCTCCTTCTTCTTCTTCTTCTTCTTCTTCTTCTTCTTCTTCTTCTTCTTCTTCTTCTTCTTCTTCTTCTTCTTCTTCTTCTTCTTCTTCTTCTTCTTGTGCATTACTGTGGGTTGAGCTCAGGATCATGCACTTGCCAGGCAGACACTTATTCTACTGAGCTATCTCCCCAGCCCTATTTTTACATAATTTTGAAAGTAAGGGAAGATTCTGTGAGACAGATCCATGGTGTCTGGTACAGGCCTGGTGTGCAGACACAGCCCTGTGGCATTCTTCTATTCCTCCTACACTGCTCTGCAGTGGAGCTCTTGCCCAGCGTTGCATCATACCTCTAGTGACCTTGATACCTTCACTGGAACTGCATCACTGAGTTGATCGGCATCTGCCCTTATTTCAGAAATATACCAAATCACATCCACTGAAAGTCTTGGCAGGAGAAAATTTGGATTAGGGCAGTAGATAAAAATACATAGGGGTATTTTGGGATGTATGTACAAGAAATGAAAATGGTAAGGGACCATTTAGAATCATCTTTTTTAGTATTTCCTAGGGCAATCTGGCTCATTTATATTGAAGTAACTGTCAGAAGCTATGTCCCAGTTTGATTGATCTCAACGTTGAAATGTCTCTATGTATCCTCCCTCATCTTTCGCCTTCCAGCTTGATAGCTATAATTATGCTTCTCCTTGGTGGGGAAATGAGACCAACCTTAACAGCACCCATGCACTTGGCTGCTACTCACATTCAGTGAAAGAGCTGCTTCTCCAGTTGCCACTATCTTAAGCGGGATCTCCATTTCCTCTTCCCACGTTCTTCAGAGTACAAGCAGAGAAGCAAACTCTGAGGACAACTTATCCCTTTAAAATTGTATTCTTTTACTTCGAAAGAGTACTTGTTGCATCACCCATTGGGTGAGCTTGGAGGGACGATGTTCTGCTTCCAGTTCTTGTGCAGATGATCTTATTGCTTTTCAATTGCTTCGGAGAAGTTGTGATGAAAAAGAAATGATGTTCAATCTCACACCATTTTGAAATATTCCTTGTCCTGATTCTGATAAGAAATTTATCCTGGTGCAGGTTTATCTCACTTGTTAATAGTCTCTGTGGCTGTAGGGAAATGTTAATACAGCGAGCTGTCGTCTATCATTTTGACACCAGAGAATAATGGGTGCTTGGGGGTGCAACACCGTGGAACAATGTTGGCCACTGTCACATGTGGACCATGAGTGTGCAGAGCTATTTCTGAGGTAGCCTTATCGCCATAGTTGTTGTTCTCTCTTCTTCTCCTTTCTTATTTTTCTTCAACTCTCTCTCTCTCTCACACTTGTTTCATTTCCTTTTTTCTACTTATTGCTCTTTGTGTTGTTTTCCATGATTCTGGACAAAAATATGAGAACGCACAAAAATCATCCTCTGCCCTTTTTTGGTTCCAGTGGTCCTTTTAACCTGGTTGGACATATGGTGGTAACTGAGAGGCAACAGAAATAGAAATTTTGGGCTGGCCAAGTAGCTCAGTGGATTAAAGTTCCTGCCAGCAGGTGCAGGGGCTGGGGTTCAATCTCCAGGTCCCCTGTCCCAGTCCCACCCCCACCCCTGGGGCATGCTGAGGCAATTCAGACTGGGTGTGGTGGCGCTTGCCTATAATCCCACCACTTGGGAAGTTGTAAACAAGCAGATCACTATGAGTCCAATCTAGTAGAGTAATGAGAACCTGAACACCCTGTAGATCCTTCCCTAAAATACAAAAAAAAATTTTAAAAATTAATAAAAGAAAGAAGTAGAAATCTTTGTCTACTCTTCATGACAGTGATATGCAGAGAAGGTTACTACTTAAAATTCTTATTAGTATTTTTGACGTGGTTCTTAATTTGATTCCAGTTAGAGGATGCTTCGCATGTTTCTGGGTACTAGTTAGCTCAGTCATCACTGCAAAGTGAATACTTTTAAGCTTTGGTCTTTATAAGGGAGGAATCTATACTGCAAGGACTATGGAATTACTTACATACTTGGGAGATAAAATGCCACAATCTCACATTAAACCGACGAGAGGAGAAGGTATAATTAGCCAGCCTATTTACAAATGCATAAGGTCTCATTGTATTTTCAATGAATCAATTAGATACAAGTGCAACATTTAGGGAAAATAATTGCAGAAATATGTCATTTTCATATATGTGTATAATACAAATTGAATAGTTTATCAGAATAATAGTTTTAAAAATGTGTCTTTCCTTCCAAGTTTGCTTAGATTTGTAGGTGCTAAATAAGGGTCTTTAGGACTGAAAATGTTTAGGTGAACGTATAGAGAGAGATCCTTCACCTTCAGGGCTGAATGTACATTCCCCCACTTGCATTCAAAAATATCATATCCCACCACTCTTATTAATTGTATTGATTACAATTTTTATTGATCCTCATTGTTTGATGCTTTACTATTAATCAAGTCTAAAACAAGCTATATCTTATCAGATTTTGTTGGAGTTTTCCCATTGAAACTTATGATATGAAAAGTCAAAGAACAGAGGATCACATTTTAGTTGGGGAGGCTTAACGTGACTGCACACGGGCAGTGGGAAATCATGGGATCTGTAGATGGATCATTGATTTCTCTTCTCCTTGGCTTCATTTCTGGCAGTGATACCATTGCAGCCCAAGAGTAGAGAACAGAGAATAAAAACAAGTACAGAACTTCTGTTTTGTCTGGTGCATAGCAACGTACCCAGAGGAGAGGGTTTGATGCTGACATTTCAGTTCTTATTTCTCACCCATGTGTTTTATCTGCTGGGTTGTTAAATGGAATTGATTTTGCTTATCTTCTTTTTATTTGCTATATTGCTGCAGAAGAGTTTTATCTATTAAAATATCTTGGATAAATATTCTTTCCTTGCAGAAATAGCACTAAGAATATATATATATATATACATACCTTTTTTAAGACACTTTCAAATTTCCATGCACGTAATATATGTAAAACTTGATGAACTATTTCCAAGAAGGAGGTTAGGAACACGCAATGTTCTGGTTCAATTTACATAGATGCAATTGAGTTCAGTTCACCAATACTTATTAACTATCTACTAAATGATGGGTATTATATAAAGGTCTCATTAAAAACAACTTTAAATGAATGACACAAGGACTCATGGCATCAGAAGATGTTTATGTAAGATACACAAAGTGCTGTAATAAGCTCCAAAAGAGCTTTGGAATTAACTGAAAAGTTATTTGTTATGTGCTTACCTCTGACTTACACCCTCTCTACTTTCTCGTTTCCCTCCTAACTCACTGATGCTTTGTTTCTTCCTCTGGTTTACTTTATTTGTTTCATGTATTTGGTACAGGATCTCACTACACAGCTTGGACTCATAGGGATCCTCCAGTTTTCAGCCTCCCCATTGTTGGGATTAAGGTGTGCTCTACCACGCCTGGTCTTGGTAGCAGGCTTGGGGGCAGGGCCAGAATGCCCTGTGGAGTGGGGATGGGCTGACTTGAACTCTGATTCCTGTGCTTACCTAAGCAGGTGCTTAGTCTGCTGAGCGATCTCTGGCCCCCGGTTTTCCTATTTTTCTGTTCTTCACTTATGATTTATTAAATATTATAGGTCTGCAAAAAATATAATGAACCACAGTTTTCTGTTTTTCCATCATTATTCTTGGCACAGAGAGCGTGTATACACAGCGCAGAGCAGTTCCTATGAGTAAGTGTAAGGTTCTACTATAAGTTGCTTTCTCACAGTTTTAGAGTTACATGTCAGCTTAACTTTTCAAGTACATATATTAAAAAAGTAAAAAGAAAAGTTTTATCAATAATCAAGTCAATCATCTATTTTTAAAATTTTTTGGTTCTATTCAGTAGCATTAAATGCAATTAATTTAGCCCCATAGGTTGTGCTGGCCACATGAGGTGAGGTTATTGAGTGACCACAATACTGAAAAACAGGCCAAGAATGCATTTTGATGTCTTATCAAATTACAATTTTTTAAAATTCCATTTATTTGCTTATGTAAGGGATTCAGAAATGATAAGTTAAAAACCTGTCCCAGGATCACGATAAAAGATTTGAATTTCCCAACTCTTGGTTTAAGGCCCTATATCTGGGAGGAGAATATATAAGGAAAGAAGAAAGAATTAGAGCAAATATTAATTGTGCATATAATTGATGTCAGGGATAATGCCAAAGACCTATATTTGCTTTATTTTTATTCCTTCCTGACAAATAACGTAGCACATATTCTACATTCTTCATTTTATGGATGAAGGAATTGGGAATTTGATAAATGTAATGATCTTTCCAAAGTCATCCAAAGTGAGCAGTATGCCCAGGGTTAATGAAAGTGTATCTTGATGCTAGATTTGATGGTTTAACCTCCACTATGAAAACAGAATTCAACTAGGATACTCCTATGGGTGGTTTTGCTTTTTCTAATGTTTAAAAATCTATAATCTGGATCAAGCTGTAGCTTGACTTCTATAATCCTGAAACATCTGTTGTATATACCCCATATGAAAAATTCAGGATTCCTGCAACTTTCCATTATCACCTAGAACATTATTACATCAATTGTTGTAGGGCTTTGCAAGACATATACCTGGACAATAAGAGACATATTAGGATTAGAGTTTCTGTGTGGAGCAGGAAAAGGGTGCATATCCTATTCTACTTAATCTTCTTGCTAAATGTTCATGCTACTGAATTCTAAAGTTGATTATTTCCAAAATCATTTTGAAATGCTTACATTTTGCCACAGTTAGTGCTGGCTCCTGAGGCTACTAACATATATGAATTATATTTTAATAAGCACCAAATATTTAAAGGAAAACTTACCTTCTTAATTTTTCCATTGATAGACCTTAATCTCTCTACTTAGGTGCTTAATTAGACAAAGCCAGTTTCTTGGAGCCTAGTGGTTATTGGCTCATTCTGCATCAATATGCTGCATAGCATCATTACAATTCTGATTGATCAAATGGTAATGAGTTAATTTGTGAACTGTATAACTCCACTGCCTTCTGATCTGTGTTTTTTGTTATTGATCTTACATTTGCATCTCTACCAGAAAATGTACCAGGAATACAGCAGCAACATAGAACTACTCTTAATCATCAGTTCATGTGAGAATTGAAGCTGAAGGTAGAAAACCATGACTTGAATTGAAATGACCTTGTATAAAGATCAAATCATTCCTTCCATTCAGTCTCTATGTCCCATTAGTGAATTTTCTCAGATTAAAAGTTTGGGATTTCCATTTTTGAGGATGGCAAAATAATATCAGAAGGACACATCAGCCCAGTTCCCTGTAGGAAACATCATATGCAAACCAATCGATAGGAAAAATAACTTTCAACATGGGATAATATAACTATGAAGCTGGAAAAGTACGTTAAGTGAGGTAAAGAAGTAAAAGGATGTGTCATAACACCAGTGAGTAGAGTTATTTAAAAATGGTATTTCAAAAGTGATACAAAGTGATGATGAGCTCCTTTGATGCTCTTGGAAGTTTTAGAAATAGGCAAAGGACATAAGCCAAGTACAATGGGTACAATGGAAAAGCCAGATAGAAAGGACCAACCAGTGGGAAGAACTTGGCTTGTAGAGAATGAGTACTTCTCAATATGAGACTTTGGAACTACATTATTTGATGGATCCTTTAGTCCATTCTGTTTTGTCATATCCAGGGGGAATGACAAGTACTCATTGGGTAATTTTATAGGAAAGATGACAGATATTGACTTCAATGTCATGAAGAACTTGGCAAAGTCCATGAAGTATCTATGGTGTATCAGAAGCCTTTTATTATTAGTGCTGCTTGGGAACTCAGTACTTAAAAGAAAAAGGTCTTGAAGCACTCTGAAAGGCAGAGCACTGATAAGCCAGTGGGCAGAATGAGATGGTGACACTGTGAGACAGTTCCAGTAAAAAAGAGAGTAAAAATCTCATAAAGACATTTAATGGGAACGAGAGAAGGGCTTTTCTGGTGGATCTTGCGGAGGAAGGGACTATTCATCTAAAGTTGTAAAAATTCTATTTCTGGCATGGCCACTAAATGAATGAGTCACTATTTTGCCTACGTCATCTCACTTATACATGTCTTCAGAGTTTTCACTGAATAATTGATATTAATATAAAGTGTTATAGCATAAAAATTCACAAAGTTACGTTAAAAGAGTTTTATAAAGAACAGCAGGACTTGGAATAGCCATCACCCCTGGCTTATGCTACTGTGTTACATTGACACAAGATTGAACATTTTCCTAATCCCTTGTTAGTCCTGTAGCTTTTTAGGCTCATTTCTTCTTTTGATGCCCATGATGGCTTCATGAACCAAGCCAGAGCTTCTAGCTCATGGTAAAACATAGAGAGGTGCCATCCCATAATTGACATTTTTTCTAATTATTTCTGATATTTCTCTCTTTAACCTCATGTTTGCTTGATGGTATTTATTTCCACTTTTGTTTCTCAGGCATTTTAAAAAATGTGGAGGTTTGACCCAGACAAAAACATTCACAAAGACATGACTACTCTTGCAGATAAGGAACATGGCCAATAATACAGCCCAGAGACTTCCAGCTAAGAGACAATGATATTGCATAGCTTCCCTGCTGTCAGCTCATGTGCCACTCTGCTGCCCCTCTTCCTTTTCAGCTTTCAGGCTATGTTTTGTATATTGAGCTAAAATGTTTGCGCCATTCATAAAGTTTGCCCATCCTATGGGCCTTCACATATGTACGTGTAGTTATTATACCTAATTTGGAATTCATCAGGAAGGTAAAACAAATGGGAAGTAGGAAGACTCCTTGTCTGCTGTCCTCCCTTGGAATTCTGCTCACTCTATCTGTATTATTTGCTGGAAAAGACTAGTTCCATTTTTTTGAGTTATGATGAGCGAGGCACTGTGTAATCATGTCACATGAGTTGTTGTCTTTAACCCATTAAGTGCATTACTGCATGTTAGAATGAGGTGACTGTCAATAGTTTTTATTTCTCAGAAAACCAGAACTTGAGATGTATATAAAGTTAAGTTGTCCAGGGATGTGTGCTGGGATATTTAAATCCAAAATCCATCCCTTCACTATGAGTGTCAGCTTGAAGCTACCTGTCATTTCCACAAGAAACATAAATGAAAACTTTTTTCATGTATTTTCTTTCTCTTTCCAGTTAAAAAAAATCACAAAAGATGATTTAAATTCATTCACAGTTATAAATTACTACTAATAAAATTACTAATAATTAAATATTTTAAAATATTTAAAATAATATATTAAAAGCCCAATATGTTTCATGCTCTGAATCAAATATGTACTGTCTTTAAGGCTTATAACAATCTTGCAAAAAAAGATGACACTCTATTTTGTGACCTAAAAATGGAAGATTTTGAGACTTTAAATAACTTCCTAAAGTCAATCGGGGAAGTAGAAATGGTTTCAACTAATAGGGCTGAGTCTTACAGCTCACACATAGTGTAAGAACCTTAAACAGATGTTTTTCTAACATCAAGCAGTATGAAGGCAAATCTTGATATCAGCTCCCAAAATACATAGCCAGTGGCTACACAAACCGTCCATTAGGGAGCTAGTATTGCCCATGTTTTTTACCTCCTGTATATGTGTAAGGAATAAAAGATGCTTATATGAAGTGAATCTTTTTTTTTTTTTTTTTGCAGGAGGGTTCTGGCGCTGGTACAGAATGTAGTGCAGGGAATCAAACCCAGGTCTCTGCACTTGCTAGACAGGCACTTAAATAATCAAGCTATCTTCAAGCCCCTGAAGTGTATCTTTTGAATCAAAACTGATCATACTAATATATTCAATTGTTTATAATCTAAATGAGCAACAAATCAGTTTCATTTCTGATAGGTCCAATCCAAATAAACTGTATATTTTTGAGAAATGTTAAAAGAACAGTATTTAAATCAGTTCCTATATTTAAGATAAACACAATCTGGATGGAAACTCACATGGTTTTATCAAGGTTCATACACAAGTAGTAAAATAGTCCTTTTACTTCATAAGCATTGTGAGTTATCTTTGGATGGCAGAAGATCTACCAGTCATCTGTGTGGACTATTTGCTTAGCCAAGAAAGTATTAGTTTATGGGAAAATCTTAACCAACATAACAGTAGTGATATTGCTCATTCATTCTTAGGACAAATAAATCATGAAGTACATAACACTGACATCTTTCTCATAAATCTATATTTCATTCCACTTGAAATGACAAGACATTAAATTATATTGAACTTTAAATGGAATAGCTGAAGACTTGCAAATAAATAAATAAATAAAAACCAAAATGATCCTTTGCAGTCTACTGAATACCATTTTAACTGATTTTTTTTTATTTGCTTTACTTAGTTTGTTGAACAACTAGTATGTTAACAGAAATGGACATTTTTATCACTATCACAAAAGATTGATGTCCATGTGTACATTTAATAAAAATGATTTAGACATGCTTAAGGCATACACTGAAAAAGAGAATATCGGCTCATCGTAATTGTGGAAGTGAAGGAAATGGACTAAATGAGATTAACACACTCTACTGACGTGGGGCATGTTTAGATTTTGAGGACAGAGTGAGAAAGCCTTTTGAAACATTCTCTCAGATGTATTAGAAGGGTGAAATTGAATGCACAGGGTCTTTATTCCATGGCTTTCTCCATATGCGGGAGTTCTCCCTGCCACACTTTCTCCGTATGCGGGACTTCTCTCTGTCTCACTTTCTCTGTATGCAGGAGTTCTCTCTGACTTGCTTTCTCACCATTCCTGCTTTTTCCTCTGATATAGTAAACCTACTTTCTAAAGCCAGATTCTATCTCACAAGAGCTTTTCCCTGAGGAGAGGCACATATCTTTTTAATTTATTACATTTTATAATAATGTCCCATTGGACAACTGCAAACAAATTAAAACCACAGAGAAAAGAGCCTGTATGTGCATTAGACTTTTGTAAAATATGCAGAGGTCATCCTCTTTTGGGTGTCCATTTTATCCATTATGTGATGTGTTATTTTTACCCTGCTAATACTCTACAAGTGGATATGTGAATGACTTCACTATTAGTTTAAGTGAAATAATCACCTTTTACAAAGGTAATTATTATGAAATCATCATTTCTTTCTCCACTTATATATCCCCAAAAAACTCCTGACAAAATCACTTAAATAAGATAGACTATTCTCACTATCTGTCATTTTTATTATGCAGTAGCCTTCCTTAGCTGACACAACTGAACATTGTCTATGACTCAATTCTAGGAAAATATTTTCATGGTACATGTTGAATAATGTGGTATGTCAGAAATAACTAAAGAGATCTTGCGATTTCTTGGTTTTAAATGAAGAAACTATTTTCCTTAATTCTGTGAATTTAGGGTTGGCCAAATAGCTCAGTGGACTGAACTGCTTGCAAGCATACACAACGGCTGGGGTTCGATCCCTGAGCCTGCTCTGCTGGCCTCAACCCCGGGACGTGATAAGATGGCAGTTGAGACTGGATGGCACTCGCCTGTAATCCCAGCTCTTGGGAGGCTGTAAACAGACAGATCACTATGAGTCTGATCTAGTAGTGAGACCCTGGACATCCTATAGACACTTACCTAAAAAAAACAAAAAAGAAAATTCTGTGAATTTGACACTTCTCATTAGCCTCAGATTATTCTCAGAATATGTTAAGTGATCTACTAAGGAATAAGGTGCTCTTGATAAATTCTGATGTGCTGCACCTATCCTCATATGGAGAAATACCTTGATTATCCTGTGTGCAGTTGTTTTTTTGAGGACTGGTGTTTCCTAGGCAAAAGCACAAATTCTTAGAGTTCAAGAAGTAACAGTGAAGTATATATTACTGCTCTCATTATACACAAAATGCTCATGGAAAACACTCCATCAATTCTAATTATGTTCTGGAAGACAAATGGCAACAGAATGAGAAGCCATCCTAGAATATTTAACTAGGCTAGTTATAGCTGCTGAACAATACGTACCTTTGAGAAGTGTTGCAAAATTATAAAAAGTAAACTTAGTGTTTATTAAAGAAATGAAAACATGACAACAAGAAATTTCAAGGGATGCTTTAACTTTCTACATTAGTTATTCATCACTTGATTATTTCAGTTTCATTTCTATTTACCAAGCTGATTCTTTCGCATCTGGATTTTGCACAATTCTTTCAATAATGCACGGTTCAGTGGCTCTAATTACAGGATTGTTAAAGTTCACGTTTTACTATTCATCTTGTTATCTCTAGTAATGGAAGGTTGAAATAAATGCACATAATTACATGGTTGGTCCTAAATTATTTTTATATTGCTCTCGCCAGGATACCCTTGAAAAGCAGCATTTATTCTGTAAGATTTATTTTAGGCAGTACTGGTTCTAGAAAATAAAACTAATAAATACATAAATGGATTGGTCCTATGGGCTTACTATCTATAGTTTTTCAGATTAATTCTAACTCATTCATCTCTCTGAGCCTACAGGAGCAGGAATACTTTGAGTGTGTGGAATAAAACCTGTCATGTATCAGACTTCTGACAACAAGAAAATTTCCCCCATGGTATATTTATCATTTGATCTATCATTCTGACTATCTATAGCAGGCTAACTCTGCATCTTACTGATTTATGGGTCAGTTCACTTTAGGGAGTGTTTAAATAAGTTTGATTTCAATCTCATTTAATATCAAGTTGTGAAAGGACAGTAAATTTTCTTGTTTGAATTATGTTGGAAATAGTTTCCCTGCATGATGTTCATAACACTCAACATATTCTGCATGAATTTTATCAGCACTGAAGATTCAAAATCATCCATTTCTTAAGTATTTATCCAGTGCCTACATTGTGCCAGACATTGGGCAACAGGAGATAGTGTCATGAGACACCGAAGAGTCCTCTCAGATTCAAACATGATGTTAGTTCATTTCATCTCTGTGGAGGTCCAGAGTTTAATTGTTTGTGTGCCGATCAGTCAAGAGGTAGAGACAGAAACATACTCTGTCCAATGACATATTCTTTCAGTGTTTTCAAAACACAAACTCCTTTTATTTTTAGTCCTTATATTAAAAAATTTGGGGAAAAATGACTTCTAAATAAATCCATTCTTTCAGCACTCCAAGAAATTGCCATGGAAAAGAAGAGGAGTGCATTCTGGTTGTTCATTTACCCATCAGGAGCTCTCTTCATGGTGTCTCTCATGCGCCCTTGCTTTAAGATTTGAGACCTGAGAGTTAGGAGGACCCGATGCCTTCTGGAGGAATCAGCATCTATTTCTTCAGTGGGCCCTGTGCTTGTCCCACATCAGTGGTCCTGGAATCCTTCCTCACAGCTCATGTTTCTCTTTAGGGTTGTTTAGGTTGTTGTTGCTCTTAGGAATCACTTTCTCTGGAGAGAAATAGTGCCATATATATTACGATTAAATTAGTTTCACTTTGTCCCATTTTACCACTAAATCCAAATCCCTTGGCAGTCGACTTTGCAGTCTTCCTTGGGCACAAAGCTCTTTTGAATATATGATTTGTATGTCCTTATTTCTCATCACCATGTGAAAACTGTAGTGAATTTAAGAAATCTATGTCTTGGTTGTGGGACAAAATTTGATCTGAAAGGCAAAGAACAGTCTTAGAACTATTTTTACTGCCCAACCTAGTCACTCTGTTTCAAAACATGAGAGCATTGGTGAAAGAAGAGATCTAAAAATTAATAAGTTAATTAGATATTTATGTATAGATGTTTGAAAATGTTTTCTGCAGTGTCAGTCCTTAACCTATTATTTCCCAGTTTATAGCATGTGAGTAGCAAATACATAAATGTTTTATTGGTCAAACTGTACTAATTCATGTGGAAATGTAGAATCTTTTTCTTTTAAACTCTTCAACCTCAAATTAATTGACTGTAAAACTCACTGTATCTCTGTTTCTCTGGAAACACAGGAGAGAAAAAAGAAACAGACTTACAGCTTATTACGTTCATTCAAACAACTTCCTTTGAGGGGAGACTTGTTCTTGGATTTCATGATACTATTGGTGAGGCTACAGGGGTAGCCACATCAATGCAGAATTGAGGTTTTGAAAACAAAGCCTCAAAATTTATTTATTTTTGGTATTTTTTATGGAGGGGTCTACAGGGTGTTCAGAGTCTCACTACTAGACTGGACTTTGATCCACCTGTTTACAGCCTCCCAAGAGCTGGGTTTACATGCATGTGCTCACATACCCGGTGTAACCTCTGGCCCCTGCATCTGCTTGCAAGCATTTCAATCTGCTGACTTATTTGGCTGTCCCTAAAGCTTCAAATTTTAAAAAATATTTTAAAAAATATAGTAATATGACCCATATATTAGGTAAATATCTGTCTCTCTCTCTGACTCTCTGTCTCTGTCTCTGTTTCTCTCTCTCTCTCTCTCTCTCTCTCTTTCTCTCTCTCTCTGTGGGAAACTACAATCTGAGATGCTTCACATTTCCATTTGCTATGTGTGTGACTATGATGAATATATATGAATGGATGTGAAGTGTTTCACTCTCACTGTACTGTTGCCAGTCCAGATTTATACCAAAGTAGCAAAGATGTTGATGCTATATGATGCTATTAATCTACATATAGCTCTTGTGGATTGGTACTATTCAGATTCCACCTTTTAGTTCTAGTTATTTTAAATCTCTAGGACTGAGCTTTCATTATATAATTTCTTTCATTGTATAAAACTGCTAAGTGAAAGACATTTGAATATTCCATTGGCTGACAGCTGAGAGTTTATTAAGCATGTGTCCAGCATGATGATAAGAATTATAGAGATAGAGCACACATTTAGCAGATGCTTTCTGAAACATGACACTTACTGAAGGACAGATAAAACACACAATGAAAAAAATCAAGCGTTATGTAATACTGTAAGACCTGGGGCTGAGGAGTTAGCTTGGAGGTCTAAGTGCCTGCCTAGAAAGCACAGGGACCCAGCTTTGATCCCCCATACCACATGCCATGGTGGCCCCACACTGAACTGGCCACCAAATCCATATGTGGTAGCACATGCCTTTGATCCCAGCACTGGGGAAGTTCAGACAGGAGGATCACTATGAAACTGAGATGTGTAGTGAGACCCTGTACCCAATAAATAAATAAACAAATAAAATTGAAAAATATATTCTAAAACCCCTAGTTATGGTAGAATTTTCTGTGTATTAATTTTTTTTCCATTTATTTTTATTTTATTGAAATACAAATGTCAATCAGACAGTTTCAAAACACCATAACCATACAGAGTCGATGAAATAATACATTGCAAACTGTTTTCATAATGTTTTGGTATTGTACAAGGTGCATACATGATATTATATTTACAGGTATTTATGTAGCTGAATTATATCACAGATTCAATAA
>PVKA01046664.1:0-14793 GCA_004027165.1 Ctenomys sociabilis
TTTTTTTTTTTTTTTTTTTTTTTTTTTTTTTTGAGACAGGGTCTCGCTATGCAGTTCAGGCTGGCTTTAAGCTCACTTTGTAGCTCAGGCTGGTCTCGAACTCACAACAATCCTCCTGCCTCAGCCTCCCGAGTGCTGGGATTACAAGCATGCGCCACCACGCCCGGCTTGAACATTTATTTTTAATGACAGAATGAATGAAAGTCCATAGAACTTCTGTACTTTGAGACTAGTTAGAGATGGAGACAGCAGAGTAGAATGAAAAGGAGTTAGACTTCTGAAAAGTATTGGTAAAAATGCTCATAATCATGAGAAAATTATACTGTTTCTGTGGCCCTGAGAGGGACCTTAGGATTATTTGTCTATTTACTTGACTAACACAATAAAATAGCACACAATCAAGCAGACTATCAACAATGTTTTCCAGTATTTAGAAGCATATTATCAGGAAAAGTATGACTACTTCTCCATTTGTTATCTTATTTTGAATTCTGTGGTTTCCTTCACACAGAAATTCCAAAGAAATGATTATAATTATTTTGTTTGTAAGCAAATAATCAGGATCAAAGAGTCATCCTTCTTCCAGAAGCAGTTCTCCATCCAGAAGGTGAGTGGCTTTCCCAATGCCTTCAGTCACTTTTCCCAAGTCATGACACAGGTTTTCCAATTCATGAATATTCCATAATTTTTACTTTTGCAGAAAAAAAAATGGAGTAGGAATGTGGTGCGACCAACATTATTTGAGATCATGATCAAAGTCACCAACAGTTTGATTACATCAACTTCAGGGACTGAAAAGAGTAGCCGATGTCCTGGAAAATATGGCTTCATACCAGCCCACGTCTGTCCTCCCTGCCTGCTGCTGAGCTGTCCTGTCTTCAGATACTGCCCCCAGAGGACCTAGATGGAGACCCGGAGTTCTGCAGCACCACAATTTCAAAGACATCCTGATGTAGAGTTGGGGTGAAAACTCTGAGTGGGCCAGCTGTTAGAAAAAGATCGGGTCACATCTCTGACAAAACTAAACAAAAAAGGGGATACAAATGAAGGACCATTTTGTATCTATATATACAAAACAGTTAGGATAGAGATACAATTTCTTTCTTTTAACTCAATGAGAAGAAAGATTTGTACTAACAGTGTTTGGACAGGATATCATATCTGCATCTTATACTATGAATAACCACTACAAAGACAGCAATATGCAATGTATTAATTATTGAAACTGTCTTACTAATCAGTTTTGAAACTGTCTTATTGCTATTTGTTTCTCAATAAAATTAATTTTTTAAAAATGAAAAAGATCAGGTCACAGGCACACAAGTGCTCCAGGAAAGCAGGTCTCCATGTATGAAGCGGGGTCGGGGGAGACACAGGAAAATAAACACCTTTTTCAACTCAGATGCTTGCTCTGAGGACTTTGCTATAGGATCCAGAGAAATGCCTCCACATCTGAGCCATATTTGTCCTGGAAGGATCCGGAGATTTGGAGGACTGAAATGGAGTAAAAGTTCTCAGATCTTATTTACAGTCATCTACATTTCCAAACACTTCTCATGGCTGGCCACCTGTGGAGTGAGGATCCATCTAGCACCCACTGACTAATCACGGGGGCACCCACTTGTCCTAAATGCTCAAGTCTCGTTAGTGTTTGGTTTGAGTAAAAACACAATGAAAAGCTAAAGAACCTGACAAAGTTTATAAACCTGGCACCCAAGATGGCACTCTCTGGGAAGAGAGCAACTTTCAATGGTTCCCTGTCATCAAAGGGCTAAGGTTGCCTGAATTTGGAAGAGGAGAAACAGGAAGAAGATAGAATGTACCTAGCCAGAGATGGCAGGGCCAGCATAGCTCTGCTTTAAAGCATTCAGATGCTAGCCAACCACTCTGGGAGGTTAAGAAGGAGAAGTGTAAGTTCAAACCCATCCTGGGCAACTTAACATCTTAGTGAGATACTATTTCAAAAAAAAATTTTAGAAGACTGGGAATGCATTTCAGTGTGAAGGTCCTGACGTCACTCTCCAATAACACACACACACACACATGCGCACGCACACATACACACATGCACACATACATGCACATGCACACACAATCAGGCTCTGCTTCGTCCCTGAGCTGTCCAGGGAAATCTGAACTGTGGGCTTTTCACACACTAGGCAAACACACTTCCAGAGAAATCCTTCTTAAGCATCTCCAAGCTGGAAATATGAGCTGGAGGACCTTGTGCTGTCTGTCACTCATAGCGTCCATTTGTGTGCCAGACTAGAGCTTTCAAGGAATCTCAAATGTATTCTAGTGGTTTCAAATTTTTTCATAGAAAAAATTGCTGACATATATACTTTCACAATGTATACAATCATTATAAAACTACCTATAACCCAATCTAACAATAAAGTGTTCTCTCTTTAGAAAATTCCTGCAGATGATATATTTCAAAAGCTTTTGAAAATGCATATGTAAGTCTCACCTTCAAAAGAGAATGTTTTCAGATATGCACACAAATTTAGCAGAAAGCAAGTTGAAGAACAGCAACACAGAAACACACTTGAAAACAGGGGCTGGAATCCAACCACACAGTTAACTGTACCAATTTGGGCAGTTGCTTAATCTCTAACTCTCCATTTTGCTATCTATGAAATGGAGATGCTTAAATGTGTTTGATGAAAATCATAAGTAGATGACTGTAAACTTTCATATTTTTTAAATGATGGATGCATGCACTTCATTTAACTAGTCTTTCAACTTTAGTGTCAAAATATTGTCAAAATAAAGAGGATTTTTTAATAGAAAGCTGGCAATGACAGCAATCATCTATGACCCAACAAGTGCAGCCACTAAGCATATCATAGATTACAGTATTCAAATAAATATCAAAAACAATCAGGTGTGCCGTAGAACTAGAGAAATAACAATGCCTAAGTAATTTGAATTTTTTTTCCTCGGGCTGAAATGGTCTTATTCACACATCTTCTCTTCTGAGTTAGCCTTTCTCCCTTAGGAAAACTTCCCATCCTTTCACCTTTCCACTTCTGCCAGCTGTCAAATGTTCTCCGGAAAAAAAAAGATAAACCTTTGAAATTCACCAAAAAAAATTAAAAGTCTCTGAATCAATCATTAAGGAAGAGAAACATATAACTTTGTAATACTAGGCGTTTAAAAACTGATCTGTAACTGGTAGCGATGGGGGGGGTTGTGGAGCTAACCGACGACGAGCGAGCCAATAGCGCCATCTAATGTTCAATTTCAATCCTGCGCAGCTCCTCGATGGAACTTGTAGAATCTGAATCCTGGAGTTGGGGGATTCAGATTCTACATTCAGATTTTTTTAATAGAAAAAAATCCTGAGCTTGTACCGATTCACGGTAAAGAATACAGGTCACCCCAGGGAGATGGAACACCAGGCGGTCTTGGGGCACAGTGTCCATCCCCTTCTTAACTTCCCCTCCTACCCAAGCTTCACGTGAGTCCACAAGACAAGAAGCTCTCTGCAACTATTTAACAGCCTTCCGCACAGCAAAGTGCTAAATTCTAGTGATAATTCTACATTCGCTTTCATTTCCTTCCCCTACCCCTTCCACCCTCAGGGAATGGCGAATTCTGAGCCCTTGATTAACCTACTACAGTTACCCTGATTTCTGTGCTTCTGGTCCTGTGACCAAAACTGAAGGATGAATTCGAGAACCAAGGGAGGAAGTCTGGAGAGTTTTTAATAGAAAAAAAGATTTACAGGAAGGATACTGAGTTGTCATCGAGTCCCTTTTGTTGTAGGCAGTGGAGTTAGATAGAAATATTCTAGGCAGTCAGACAGGGCCAGGCTCTCAAGGAGACAGGATGGCAGACAAGCCGACTTTGCAACTTGGAAGAGACAGACACTCCCCATGGACCACACCTCAAGACCAAGACAAAAAGAAGAAACATAGCTACATACTTCCCTAGAGATGGGCATCAGAGATTGATATTCTAGACAGGTATCAGTCACTTTGAAAGAGCCTAAATGAGTCACTAGCCCAACCCCCAACAGGAGAGACACAGTCCAGTATTCATGCTTGCTTGCTATGTGACTTGCTTCCCCATTTGGTACTGGATTTAATCAATTTTGCCTGAGCAATGGTGCTTGTAATCCCATTGGTTGACCATAGTTTTGTCCCACCTCTTGTCCACCTAAGCGAGTTCCCATGTCTTCCCCCACCTTAGACCCGCCTCACCACATGGTTTTCCTCTATAAAAGTCCCTGGAAGAGACAGCTTCCGGGGGAAACTTCCCAGTCAGGCCCCCCTCCTGTCCCTCTCTCGGACAGGAGCTTCCTTTCCCTTAATAAATCTATTCTGCTCATAACCTCCATTTTTTCCTAAAATTCATTCTTCGGTTTTAGAGAACACGAACTCGTACAAATCAGGTCCAGAGATCGTTTTTCCCTATGTCATTTGGAGGTTCAACTTATCGTTTGGAGGTCATCCACCCGAGATCAGTTTTTCTCCCTGTGTCACTTTCATCTAGAGTCACTTCTAGGGAAGCAGGGCACAGGAATTGCTTAATTGTTTAGGGGGCACTGATCACAGGTGGCTCTGTGAAGTTAAAACAGAGTTTTAACTGGAAAGCAGGCTCCTGAATTTTTTTCACGTGGTGTTTACACTAGACTGGGATCTTAGAAAGAAATTAGCTATTCTGCATTATAATTTCCTTAGAACTCTAGAGCTTAGTAGAGGATGGCAGCCTCCCTTGCCAGGGGAGGGGACACTGTCCATGTTGCCTGAGGAAGTTCATTCTTGGTCCAAAGTTCTAGTTCACTATTCTCACTTAAATTCCCATTAGTGTGGCTCTCTGATTCTACCTCACCCTTCTCAAGCTAGCATTCACTGATAAGGTAACTAAATAAACTGTTTTCTACCCTGCAATCTACAAATGAAAGTGACTTTGGAATCAATATATGACAGTAATTTTTACTTCTCTCCAGCAGTGAGATCCTTTAGAAGAGATGAAATTTTATTGGAATGACAGTGTTACAAAATACAAATACAGCCATGGTAGATCTATTCTATTTAAGAGGTGTTTCCTGCCCCTCCTTCACTGCCCCTCTGTCACCACCGCTGTACCCTGGGGTTTTTCTGCAGAGCCCTGGTAACTTCCAGCACAAGCTTTTTAATATGCTTCAGTTTTCTTTAGGTAACAATTGACAGAAAGGTACCTACAGATCTGGGGAAAGGACACCAGACACTTACAGTGGATACACATGGAAATTAGCTGACACAGAAAGCTATGAACATCAGGAGGCCTGGCAGCATTTTTCCAGCTTTTCAGGAAAGGCTTGCTGCTCTTGTCCATACCCACAGAGGAGCCACCTTCGTGCCTACCTCTTTGCTGATGGGGCGTTTGGACTAGTAGGCTATCAAAGCTCTTAGGACATTCCCCTTGCCATTATTCTAGGAGATATTAGACCTCCCTCTTGGTCGCTCCTAAGAGAAGCCCATCTGTCTGCACATAGGTGTAAGTACTGAGTGACAGTAACAGCAGAATTTTTGCAGGACCACTGAAGGCAGAGTCAGTGTCAGTGTCAGTGTCACAAGCCCAGTTTTTCAAGAATAACATCCCTTAATGATCACATCTTCAGGCTTGCCTGTGACATATTTCTAAATTTTGTATCTCAGTGTTTCTCTATAATTATTCATTCATTCATTCTCTAAGAAACATAACTGAGCATCTCGCCCACTTTGCATATCAAAAGACCTGGTGAGATAATTCGGCAGACTAAACACCTGCTTTGGCCACAAGGAACACAGTTCCATTAGATTCCGGGTCCCTTATGCCACGTAGGCCCCGCTCCCAGGTCTCTCATGCCACGTAGGGCGTGCTGAGCCAGCAACTGAGTCTGGGCGTGGACGTGTATACCAGTAATCTCAGCGCTGGGGAGGCTGGGAACAGAGGATCATTAGAGTCCAAGCTGCTTAGTGAGACCCTGTACCAAATATATAAATAAAATAAAAAATTTAAAAAGACCAAAATGGCTGTAGTCGGAAATTACTAATTTCCATAGATTATGGAAAGAACTGATCTTCTAAACAACAACAAAACTAGAAGCTCTTCTAGTGATTGAAATGTCATCTGTATGATTTACTAGAGAATAAAATGAAGTTCACTTAGTAAGCGAGGTGGCAGATACATTATTGTACTTTTTTCATGTATTTGGTACAGGGTCTCACTACACAGCTTGGACTGATAGTGATCCTCCTGTTTTCAGCCTCCCTAGCACTGGAATTACAGGTGTGCACCACTACACCCGGACTTACTGTTGTTCTTAAAGTGTAGTAATAGTACTTACTACTGAGCAATTGCTACAGATAGTCTTCTCAAGTCTTCATTTTAAGAGATCAAAACTTCAACACTGATATTTTGGCTGAACAGTCCTTTGTCGTAGGGAGTTGGTCCTTCGCAGGGCAGGCTATGTAGCAGCAGTCCAGCCTCTACCCATTAGACGCCAACTGCTTCTACACCCCAAGTTACGACAATTAAAAACATCTCCAGACATGGCCAAATATCCCCAGGGAGGCAAGATTCACCCTACTACATTGACAATCTCTATCTTGTATAAACTCACTTCGTAATTCTTGTGACTCCCCCCCATGGATTAGACAGTATTCTCCTATAACACAGTTGAAGAAATCAAAGTACAGAAGGTTGTGTAAATTTCCTAATTTTCTACAGCTAATCTCATTTTAGAGCCCAGCAGTCTGGCTCCAAACTCTCAACCACCCTGCTGCACTCTAATTTCCCAGCTCCTGCTCGTAACCAAGATCAGCAGCTCTCTGAGGAGCTGGCAGCGCCCGGGGTGCTGCTGCTATCTTGTGAGGACATGCTGCCTCTTCCAGAGGCCTGCTCAGCAAAAAGAAAAACAAGAGTTAAATTAAATCTCTTTCAACCTTGTTCTTGTGTTGTCAAACTATATTTCTCAAGAGAGGTCAGCTTAGAAGTTACCACAAAGTTTCAAGAGCAGTCACAAAACAAAATTTCTCTAGCCTTGTCTCAACCTTTAAACTTTCTGAAAGCTCTGGGGTCATGATTTACCAAGGGACCCCTTGCTGAAGCCACTATTCTTCTGTGATAGATTTCTGACATGAATGTAACAGAGCCATTCATTGCTTGAATTTTGATATATCAGGATCAAATTATATTGCAAAAGGTAGCAACACCGAGCAGCACTAGGGGAAGACGACATGGTAAAAGGGGAAGAAAACAAACTAGAGATGAAGGTCTCTAGCCTCAGAGTTAATAGATTATGTAATAATTCTTGATCAGTTAAGTGACTTTAGAGAGATAATCTGAACTCAATGTCCACATTAGCAAAATGAATGGTTTGGGTATGTAAAATCTATCCGAGCTCTGGAATTTTTTTTTTTAGTAAGGGTCTACAGGGTCTATAGAGTCACATTATGTAGATCTGATTCATAGTGATTCTCCTGTGTTCAGCCTCCCAAAGAGCTGGGATTACAGGTGTGCGCCACCACACCCAATCTCAATGACCATCTCAGCACTCTCCAGGGGCAGGGCGGGTTGGAGATTGAACCCTGCCACTGCATCTGCCTAAATAAGCACTTTAATCCGCTGAGCTATTTGACTAGCCCCTGAGCTCTGGAATTTTGACTGTGGAATCTCAAATCCTACAGTTAGTATCACACCCACTATGATAGTGTTAAGGAAGACTTGCATACCCAAAAATAATTCATAGGGCTGGGGAGTTAGCTCAGTGGCATAAGTGCCTGCCTGGCAAGTGCAAGGTCCTCAGTCCTATCCTTAGTACCAAAAATAAAAAATAATTCATAAATAATAATTCAGTAATTCATCATGAAATGTACAACCATTGAGAATTATATTCCATAATATGAATTAAGGAGACTTATCCAGCATTAAAGTTTATTTAAAGATGATCTTGGGTCTCTTTTGTCTCTGTTGCGAGTGCTACCATGTGTGACAGTCAAAGACCCAAGGATAAAGGCTGACAACTAATTGAGAAAAGCAAGTCCCCATAAAACAGATGTTGTGAGCATGAAGCAGGTGTTGATGTTTATTTATGCTACACTGCGGCATAGATGGACGTTGCTGAAATTTCAAAGCAGGGCTGCACCCTACAGATGAGGGACAAAGGCAACATTGACAAACCACAGAGGAAACAAAACTAGTGAACAAACGTATGGAATGACATTCAGCCTAATAAGCAAGAGATGCAAATTAAATCAAAAACTACATCAAGAAAGAGCGAACCAGGGCCGAGGAGATGGCTCAGTGGAATAAATGCTCCCATGGCAAGCACAAGGGTCTGAGTTCAATTCTTGGTTCCACAAAAAAAAAAGAAAGAATGAATGAATGAACCTTTTTCCTTGCCCATTTTTTAAACTAATACATTTTTCCATGATGAAAAAGTTGTGAACTTACATTCTCATGCATCCCTGCTAGGCAATAGCATGGATTGCCACAAGCCTTTAGGAGAATACTCAATGAAAAACGTTAAAAAATGATTAATACTTGAGGAGTCTGCAGCAGAAGAGCAATATCTTCTGGATAGATATCTGGACATAACTAGTTCTATCTATCTCCATATATTAAAACTTTAAAAGGCCGGGATGTAGCTCAGTGCAAAGACTCTGGGTCAAACCCTATTCCCCTCAAAATAAAAAATAAATAAAAATCGAAATACTCATTCCTTTTGGTTCTACTATCCCACTAAAAACACCAGACAAAGCAATAAACCATGAATATGTACAGTACAGAGAAAAATTAGAAAGGATTCCTGTCAAAATATAAATTGAAAATTATAAAAGTTATATGTCTGCTTAATTAAATATATAGGCTCATATAAAAATGATACTCTTGGAAGCTACTTAGTTGCAAACTATTTGAGGCCTGTGAAATTATTCTAATCTGCTGCCCTGTGTATACATTTCTTATTTATACAGTATTTTTAAATTTTTATTTTAGTGGCAAACACTTTAAAATTGAGAAAACTTACATAAATTTGTTTGGTTCCTCTCAAAAATGCAGAAAACTGGCAGAGGTAAGCCTTTGTCTGCACGCCTCCCCTCCTCTGCACCTGAGTAGTAAGCCTTCCCATCACGGCAAGGGGTGCATAAGCGCCCAGAACCCATGATCTCTGTTCAGTGGCTTTTGCAAGCATTTGAATTCATAATCCTTGACCTAAATTTTTCTGTCAGGATATCAAATTATATGTACAAATCTCAAATGTGCCTATAATGAAAAATGAAATCTAAACCACTGTAAATGATTGCATTGAATTCTAGAATTGTAGTTCTTTCTGTCTTAAAATTTTTCTGAATATCTTTTACATTTTAAAACTGGATTAGAAATCATCTTAAGACACTGTGACCTTTCAGTACAGGTTCAAGCATTTAATAAAACAAAAGCGATCCACTGCACCTTCCAGAGTCAACAAAAGCCAGACATTTCCTCCACCCTAAACCTGCAGGTTGAGGGTGTGTGGCCAGGAACGCGAGTAATAGCCCACCTTCTTCTAAACATGCAATGCTTATTAATTAGAATTTCCACACTTGCTTCCTGTGAACCCAGACAATTTCTTGGACCCATAATATAAAAATATAAGTAGGAATAAAACTTGCAGTTAGGCAGACACAACAGTTCTGATGACAAGACCTGACAGTGTCCTGACAGCTCTGTAAAGTGCATGCAGAAAGAGCATGTGGCGCTCCAGGCCCCAATTCCACTGGGTCCAACACAGACTTAACCTCTTAAACACAACAGACTTAAAACTTCCTGAGGGTGTAGACTAGACATTCTAGTGAGTGACTTCACTACTGCTCATTTTGAAAATTGACTTCTATCATACTTTATGCAACTTAATGAACTTTCTGGTAAATTCTGATCAAGCTAATTGAAATGATTAAACCACCATCTTTTGAAAGTGGATCCCTGATGAGGGTGCTTCAAATGCTAACTACATGGCTCTAGAATACTCGATAAAGTTTATATCTGCACACATTCTGCACTACTAATTCTCAAAAACATTTACGCTGCTGCCTAAAGACTACAGCTGTTGGCTTTTGAAAAGGTGAGATGTATTCTTTCTCTGGCTGTTTTAAATATTATATTTTTATTTTTATTTTTCTATTTATAATAGCATTCTCCCAAAGTTTACTCTTTCCAAAGTTTATTCTCACTAAATCCTTAGATAAGAAGTGATATAAAGAAAACTTCATTTAGCTACCAAGCAATCAAAAGAGACCCAATCTGAGGCTCATTTCTCCCCAACTCATTGTTCTTAAATCCCTGGTACTGGAAAGCTGAGCACCCAAGTGTCCGCTTGTAGTATATCTAGACAGAAGGTGGAAAAATATCATGGAAGTTAATGACACTGTTGAAACACTGTAAACAGATACTTCAAATTGCCGCTCTCATGCTGTGTGTAGTGGTCATTTGGAAATTATGGAAGTATCAACTTTCAATGCAAATTAATCAAACTTCAACATTTCCTTGTGATAGCAATTTTAGAAAATTACCTGAGGAAATGAATAAATATATTAATTCAATGGAAAGGAAACCAGGTTTGCAACATGATCCTTCTCTAATCACTGGGAATTAATAAAATAAATGATTATCTATTGCTGTCAGGTCAGTCCTTCTCCAGAGTTACTGCCTCTAAATAACTGACTTCCAGGGAAGCTTATGTTTAATGCCTTAGCCTTTTCTCTGTTAAATAAATTCACAGATAGTAATATCTAAAATGTTTAAACATAACTAAAATAAAAGAGAAACATACTTTAAATGACTCCAGGGAAGTCATCAACATTTTTAATGATTAATCATAATAAAGGGGCCCTGGGGAGATAGCTCAGTAGAATAAGCATTTGCCCGGCAAGCACAGAGTCCTAAGTTCAATCCCCAATACTGCAAAAAAAAAAAATCATAATAAAACCAGACTAATTATACTAAAACTAACAAAAATTACTATGAATGTGAAAATATTGAATGCAGACTTGGGAACTGCCCTGGTGACTCAATATGGCCTCTATGGGCTCCCTGGGGCAGAGATTCCCTGAGGATGTGGAGACTGTCATACAAGATGTGTATTACCAAGGAACTATGGGGGAATGAGAGAACACAAGACTGAGGACAGCCTTACTGAGACACAGCACTGCAAAGGCCTCAGCTAATCTAATCAGGAGCTCCTGAGCTATGCTGACCCTTTATACACCTCTATCACTTAATTAGTCCATAGAAGGAGGAGCCCTCTGGGAGGGTGGGGAGCAGTAGGTTTAGGTAACAGCTGTCATCAGGTGGTGGCAACTCCCAGAGAGGAACTCACCAGAGAGGACAAACCCCAGACTGCCACTGCTGGTAGCTAAGGGACTGAGCATGTCTGTCCCCGAGAGGATAGACCCAAGCAGCACACTACATCCCTGTATCCTCTCACAGGCCTCCTTATGCCCTGCTCAGGTCTACTTCCTTTTTTGACCAGGCCCAACGGGGTGTCCACCACAATTCTGTAGCATTCCTTTCCTTGAGGAAAACTGCAAGAAGGTTAAGAGGGCAACCTACAGTGCCACTGTTACAGCTGGAAAGTACTCCCCAAAACTGTCAAGTTCACTGAGAGTAGGGAGAGCCTATGAAGCTGTCAAACTAGGAGGAGTCAAGGGAAATGTGACAACTAAATGCAGGATGCTGTCCTGGAAGGGATCTTGGGGGGAAAAGAATTATACATACATATATATATATATATCAGGTGACTACTAAGTATATCTGGGTAACTATGGGCTTTAGTTTGGACCTTAGTTAACAGTAATGTCTGGAGTATCCCTGGGATGGAAGGATAACTTTAGTTTATTATCTTACTCAAGACATGGAGAACTTTCAGAGATTCCTTCCTGGCTTTCCCATGAGATAATTTTTAAGCCCACAAATCAAGGAAAGAAGAGTAGCTCTGGCAACACTCATGTTCAGACAAATTCTGGAAATAGGTTGTTGCCTACTGGAAAGATCTATGAATCTGATGGAGCTACTATAAGCAAGACTTGGGAAGAACTCTATCTGTTGTCTGAATCATATATGAGGGCCGGCTAAATAGCTCAGCTGACTAAAGCACCTACAAGCAGGCACACAGGCCGGCTTGATCCTGGGGCCTGCCATGCTAGTCCCACCCCCAGGGCACACTGAGACAGCAATTGAGACTGGGTGTGGTGGTGCAAGCCTGTAATCCCAGCTCTTGGGAGGCTATAAATAGGTAGGTCACTATGAGTCCGATCTAGTAGTGAGACCCTGAACACCCTGTAGACTCTTCCCTTAAAATGCAAAAAAAAAAAAAAAAAAAACCATATATATTTCCACTCTAAAAGAATACTCCAGTTCCCAAATAACAGTATCCACTTGGACCTGTATCTCATGGCAATTGTGTACTCTTTTTCCACAGGACACACTAAACTTGTTAAATACTCACAGAGGAATCAATGGCATTCATACCTGTGGTGATATCACAAGTTCTTCTTTAGTCAACAGTTTTTGTTTTGAAAAATAGTGAAGATCTAAAAACATGGCAAGAACCCATAACTTTGCACCACCTTCTTTGAGATCGCTCAGTGGCACAGCTTGGGTGATACTCTTCTGTTTATCATTTAATTTACTATGTTCTACTACCCATTGCCAAATATCTCAACAGGCCTCATTATGATAATTGTGCTCACTTTTCTCTAGCAGTGAGACATTGTTACCAGGCATTATTCCTCCACACTTCTGCTACCAATGATCCACTTCTGTGACAGCATTTGGTCTACACAACTCTGACACTGGTGCCCCTCACCAACACACCCTAATCTTTGTCCATATGCCTCCTTGGGAGTCCCCACAGTTAAGAAAACACAAATACTTTATTGTTCTGTGCAATAATATTTAAAGAATATGAAATCAGGTGTTTGATCTGCTAGTTACAGGGATGACCTCTGTTATACACTAAAATAACTATTAATATAAAAATTTTCATCTTAAGTCACTCTGCACCTGCAGATGAATCTTTGACATGTACTGAAAATAGTCAACAAGGAAGTTACTAAAAGGTAGAAAAACCAGGTTAGGGTTAGGGTTAGGGTTGGGTTAGGGTTAGGTTTAGGGTTAGGGTTGGGTTAGGATTAAGATTAGGATAGAAAAAACAAAAAAGTAGAAAAACCTTCTAGCCGCCTACATACCTATAGCCCCTGACTTTCAAATGTAGGGCTCGGGTTGGCAAGATAGCTCAGCAGCCTAGAGCAAGCTTAGGCAGGAGTGCAGGGATCGTAGTTCGATCCCCAGCACCACATGCTGTGCCAGCCCCACATTGCTGTGTCAGCCCCGTCCCCAGCGTGGGTGCAGCTGGCCACAAAAAAAAAAAAGTAAGGCTCTGTAACTCCTGAGCAACATCCACTCCATTAAGCAAGATCAATCCCTTACTGGATTTAGAACAACAAGACATTCTCAAACCCATCTGTCTCTCAACTTTTAATTTAAAAGAATCATAGAAAAATTATCAATTCTTATTTGTCAGAAATATAACATACATTATTTTTTTAAATGTACAGAAATCTTTTAATTCCTTGGAAAAATGTTTTCCAGGCCAACAAGATAGCTCAGTGGACTAAGTGCCTGCTTAAGCAAGTGCAGGGACCAAGGTTTGATCCCCAAGACCACATCCTGTACGAGCCACAACCCCAGGGGCACTGAGCTGGCCACTGAGACCAGGCTTGGTAGTGCACATCTGTAATCCCAGCGCTGGGGAGGCTGAAAACAGGAGGGTCACTACAAACCCAAGCTACATAGTAAGACCCTGTACCAAATGTATATTCATAGATCAAAATAATCTCATCCAGTTTGGCTTTAACAAAAGCAAAAAGACATTAATTCTGAGTACAGTAATTAAAATGGTATGATGTTTTAATTTTTATTGTTTTACTGTATGTTCTAAGTGTCTACAGGAGAGAGGGAAAACATTTTTAAGATAATTTTAATCAGCATGAGAGAGGGATTAAGTGCCAAGTATAAAAAATAAAATACAACTTTTAGCTTACTAAACCAGGAAGGATGTTTCTGAAGCATGTCAGTTAAATTGGCCTCTAATGTGCTCATAAATGGACATGGATCTCCTAAGAAATATTTTAAAATTGTATCCACTACTTTAAAAGCTAAAGGACATGAAAATTTTCAAGTTACAATTCCCTTAGTTTTAACTTGAAATAAGAAGTGCAAAAAAATCTGTAAAACAATTAAAATATTGCCACTGTTCTCAGAAATTTACTGATGTGTCCCACAGGTCTTTTTAATAAAGTGGATCCCAATCTCTTGGCTCATTGCTTAGATGACAAGTAACTTTTGAATTTCTCAATAGGTGGGCAGAAGCAATCCTGTACTGGCCAAACTGTTCCATTTTCACTGTCATCCTCAGAGCAGAAAAAATTCCAGCAATGACTTTCAATGCCTCACTTCCTGCACCTGGCCAAGTCTGCATGAGAAGTCCATGGGCAGGTGTGACTCTCAGCTGAAAAGCTGGAAACAGATTAAAGACATGGAAGTGAAAGTCAAACATTTGCATTCATAGATGCTACCCCACGTAAAATGCCAAGGCCTTTTGGACTAAAACTGAAAAAGCAAAAATGAGATAACCAGCTATTAATAATGCTCTAGGTTTGTGATGCATGTAACATCAGCAAGACAGACCTTTCACATCTAGCTGCAAGAAGTTCTATTTGCAACTCACTTTTGAGCAAAACTTCTAGACATTTCTATTATCCGATTCATCTCAAGTCTGAA
>PVKA01046666.1:0-14793 GCA_004027165.1 Ctenomys sociabilis
TTTTTTTTTTTTTTTTTTTTTTTTTTTTTTGGTGGAACTGGGGATTGAACTTAGGCCCCAGCGCTTGCCAGGGAAGCATTTATTCCACTGAACCATCTCCCCAGCCCCTTTGCCCTTTGTTGTAGAGCTTTGGTGCAGCTATAACCTTAGCTTGTTATGAGATTCGGGAGCCAGTCTATTAAGTTTGAGATTTTCCAGGTATGCCTATCCTGGGTCTAGCTATTGTGTTCAGTTCCTTTTTTGCTGCAGCTCCTTTGGTTCCCCTCTGTTGGTTCCTGGGGTCAGCCCTCCTGTGTCAGGCAGGTCGTTCCCCAGGTGGGAGGGCCTGGGCCTTGGTGGGTCTTCTGGGCTCACAAAAGGATAGTGGATAATCTTATTCACTGAGTAGGCTGTACTGAGCCGGCCAGCTTGTACTGGGTCCGGGTCTACAGGCCATAGCCCGAGACGGCTGGGAAAGGTCCCTCTGGTGCAGTGGGCCTGGAGCCCTCACTCACAGGCCAGGCTGTGCTGGGTTTCGGTCTGTAACGTGGGACCGTGGATTGCTGAGAAATGTCCCTCCAGCGTGGCAGGCTTGGCGTTCTCACTCCAGGCCGACCTGCACTGGGTCTGGGGCTTTGGGGTGGGACCGGTAACCACCTGGAAATGTTTCTCTGGCACAGTGTGCCTGGAACTGTCACCGGGCCACGGGGGGTGGCGGGCAGGTAATCCCTGGGAAATGTATCTCAGGCACGATGGGCCTGGAGTTCTATACTCACTGACCTTTGATGCCCAGAGAATCGGCGAAATTCCCACTCAAACAGTGGGCTTTAGGTCAGGGGATCTGGGGAGGTGTTGGTGAGTGGGTCCTGAGGTTTCAGGCCAGTCACTGGCTTGGAGGGGTTGGGGACAGGGATCTGCGTAGTGCGCGTGGGAAGAAGCCAAAGGCTCTCCCTCAGACTCACCACACTCTCACTGATCTGGGAAGCCTGGAGAGTCCTGTAAATTCGCTCTCGCTGGGAGAGCTTGGCGTGGGATCCAGAAGGCCGCTGGAGTCAGCCACTATCTCAGGCTGGTCTCTGGCTGTGCGGGCACGGGTGGGATGGAGGAAGATGGCTGGTCCTCTTCTTTGTAAATCTACACTGTACCTTTGTAATTAGTGATGTCTCTGTCACATTGGTGCTTGGCTTCAACACTATAGTGACAGACAAAGTTCTCATTTCCCCTTACATGAATATCTATCTATCTATCTATTCTTACAAGTGAAAGTCTTAGGGTGGTTAATTTTTTTAAGATTAGAATTATTTTTAAAAGAACCAAATCTTTGCACTTCTTTGTCTATCTCTACTTGTATAGCGATTCCTTGCTTTATCAGTCATCATAATATACACCGAATGAATAACATAATAAATAATCCACCATCACATAAAATAAAAGTATTAAAATTCAAAGTAACATCTTATATCTATTAGTATATTCTCAATTCACCCTTTTTCAAAGCCATTTGGGCATGCTAAAGGAATTCTGTGTTAGTGTTTGTAAACTTTCCTTCAGTTTTAATTATAATTATTTACATGTTTGTACATAAGAAAGATTTCTTGACAAAATTGTATTTCTCATAGATTATAAATTCTGAGAGTTGAAAGATAAGACTGGATGAGCTTTTTAAGAAATCCCACTGTACATTTTAAAAATGTAAGTCGCAGGGAAGCAGCAGGCTGTTTTGAGTTACTGAATCATGAGGGGCCGGTGTTCCCAGGGTCTATTATCACTTATCATTAATTCATATTTCCACGGGGGAAGGAAAGCACTCATCAGGTTGGCTGAACACAACATGCTATTAATTCTTTTTCTCTTTTCATGGTTTGGTTCTTCTCTGAGATGGTAGGTTAGTTCAGATGCAGGAAAGTAACCTCTCTGGAAAAAGAAGAATGTTTTTATTTATTCTAACTTGGATAGTGTGAAGTCTGTCACATCTGAAGCATTAAAATATTATGTGCTTGACCAGCCAAGGATGACAACAGTTCAGTACACAGGAGATACGCATGGAAAACCTTCTCCCTGTGGTTTTATAAAGCACATGCAGGGAGTGTAGTCCATCTGACTACAGTTCTATATGGCATTTATTTTATGTAATCAAGTGGATAACACATTTATCCAGAGAGTGCTAATGTAACAGTACCAGCAAAGCAGAAATATGGGGAAATACTTTTATATTCATGCAGTAATATATGTGAGTTTCAATAATGGCTTTCTCTTCTGGGAAGGAGTGGTCATTAATTGAATTGGTTTCCCATCAGAGAGTGGTAATCAACACTGTTCTCCAATGGTGTTGATTTTTATATAAACACAAAGTGCCAATCTATATTATCTTTAATGACATTTTCATCAATAATAGGTGTATTACTTCAAGTTTGCCTTTCATTTCCTAGATCTTTGTATTTACTCTTCACTCACTCCCTATTGTATAAGAATATATGGGGGCCTCAAGGGAGATAGGTGTAAGACAAAAACAGTGAATGCCCAATTAGAATTTAGTCTCTGCAAGGGACAGATGTGCCAAGAGATAACTGAAATGACTCAATTTTTCACCGCCCATTTACTTTTTAGTCAACTCATGCTCTGGTAAAGGCCACCGAAGCTCTAAGGCACAGTCCAGCGCTTTTTGTTTAGTTGGCGTCCTTGGAGACTGTGGCCTTTGCAAGTCATTCCCACTTCCTCAAACTTCTCTTGGTTCCTGGTTTCCATGATATCACTTAATCTTGATTTTTTTCCTATCCCTATTGCTACTACCTATTAAAGGGCTTTTATTCTTACATGGCCTGTAGATATTGTCTTACATTATACTGACCATACTGAACATCCTTCCCTTATTTTTTCTCTTACTATCTTTGGTCTATTGATAAAACATAAACAACCAAAATTGTGCAAGTAGAAGGAGCTGAGGGAACAGTAGCCCAGAGGACAAAGATAACAGTAGAAATAAGAAGAGACAGCCTGGGTCTGGGGAGTTAGCTCAGTAGAATAAGCACTTGCCTCCCTAGTGAAAGGGCCTGAGTTCAATCCCCAGTACCACAAAAAAAAAAAAAAAAAAAAAAAAAAAAGAAGAGACAGCCTAAGGGCCAGACCAGTACACTGTTAGGAAGGGCTGATCCCATAAGAAACCTGAGCTTGTGATTCAGGTGACCCTGTGATTTTAGAGTCAAAGATCAGAAAACTACCTGAGCATTGATTTCTAAGATACACTTAGAAACTAGTGTTTTGTCTGACAGATAGCTAGCAATCTTGTTCCTCAAAGCTTTTTTTTTTCTGTTTAGTAATGAAATTTAAGCACACACAGTCCCGTGTCCTTTACTTATCACAGACACAATAAAACTACTGATTTAGAAAGAAGCACATTGCCAACATATGTTTTTCTCTTTCAGTTGAAACTTGTTGTAAAAGTACGACCCAGATTTTCTGTGAAATTATATCCACTATTGAAGGAGAGGTAGGTTCTGAAGTTAGGAGGAGCAGTGAATAGGAGGCAGGCACTTCTCTGCATGGGAAACGTACAGATGGATGAACACGTATATTTGTGTACATGTGTGTGTGTGTGAGAGAGAGAGAACCAGACAGACAGAGAGAGACAGAGATGACAGAGACAGAAACAGAGACAAAGGGAAAGAGACAGAGACAGAGACAGGGAGACAGTTTAATTGCCAAGCCTCTCAATACTTCCAATTTAGGTACTGGAACTAATCAAACAAACCTTGAAGACAAACAAACCTGGAAGAAGTCCAAACAATAAGCATTTCTAGCATGTACAGGTGAAAGTTTAAACTTTCTGTGAGAGATCATGCCTTATTTTGACAAAACTTGAAAACATCTCAGTGCCTTGTGTAGCTATGCTTGTTTCATTAATAATGCTTCAAATAACTGTTTGAAAAGATGCTACTGGGTTACATTTAACCAGCTCAGCAAATGGTGCTGAAATGAATAAAAGCAATCCTATCATTCATTTCAGAGTCTTAAGAATGCTGAAGAACCAGTTACACATGACCAAAAACCTACCAAAGGCTATTTTTTTCCCATGCTTTTCAAGCTTTTCAGCCCTGGGGAGGGAAGTTCTGATGGTGCCAAAGGGCAGCATGGTGCAATGCTTTTAGCTCCCTTTTCGATGGTACTTTTGATAAATATATGTTTTTGTCTGTTAAATGTCTCAGATAAAAATTTTCTTTGATTATAATCTTGTATTTCCCAGGAAAAAATAGCTATTTGTTTATCCCAAAAGATTTTTTTTTAGTTCTTGCTAGGCATGATCTTAACTTATCAATACAGTTTTATAGATATGAAAGATAACTCGACATTATTTGATAGTTTAATACTAATGCTATAGTTTTAATTACATGAACCACATGTAATTGACAAGAAAAATCACTAAAATTTTGACAACAAATCTCTTCTAATGTTAAAAATTATTGTCATTAGGGTGTTGTTGTGTGTATTAAAAACATTCATTCATTCTTTGCTATCCAGGACAAAGATATTTAGTTTTAAAATAATGTCTGGTAAATCACTTAATTTAGAGGGCTGTCCTTTCTCTCAAGGTGAGTACTGTTTTGGTTTTTTATATTGAGATTCCGAGCTAGAGGTCAGGACAAGACCGTCATTTCTGTCTAGCAGCACTAGATTGTTGCTCTATGGTTGAGCAAGTTCTCAAAAGCACTTTTCTCTTCACATTTGAAGTAAACGAGGAAGCACTCCCCATCGAGAGACGTTCTGGGGACACAGCGGCATTCATCAGCTCACACCTTGGGGTCTTGACAACCCCACGGTGTATTGATCCAAATGGTGGCCCCTTGCACACACATTTTCTGGGCTAAGCCCACAGGGGTTTATAAAACACAATTTATCTAAAACTTGACAGTCACTTTCTGCAGACTTCTTTAGGGTAGAGTCCTTATACTTTTGTTTTACAAGTTATATGAATTTAGGTGCCTTGAAGGGTGACCCTGTATTTCTTTTGTCCAAAAGAGATCACAATTACTTTAAAGACATCTCTGTGTAATCATGATGTGTGGTTCTCACTGTCAAGTGCTTAACACCTTGCCCAGTGTGTAGAACATGCACGCATTTTTATTTACAGAATATATTATCTTTATTATTAATTTTGAGCCAAACCAAGCATGACAATTCTTTAGTTTTTTCCCCTAAAAATATTTCTCAAATCCTCCTTTTTCTCTTTTAAAAATATTTTCTACTCCCATGTTGTATATTTATGGATGATATTTGGATAAATCATCATATACCAAATCACAAACATATCTTGTTTCTTTTCTTTTTTGTGGCAATGGGATCAAATCCATGGTTTTGTACATGGCAGGCAAGAGCTCTACAACTAAGTTTTATCCTCAGACCCCAAAGTATATCTTATTTTACTGAGGAAAAAGTAAAACAAAATTTCATTAAAAATAGGAGACTAATAATAGTTCATATGTTACTTTTTTGTCTTTTTCAGCAGGATCCTCTTATGAAACTCAGGCTGACTTCAAGCTCAATTTGAGGTGCAGGCTGGTTTCAAATTTACAATGATCCTCCTGCCTTAGCTACCTGAGTGCTGGGATTAAAGGCGTGCACTGCCATGCACAACATGTTATCTTTAAAGTAGTTGCTCATGGGGACAACTGTGAGGGCCTGGATGAGCCTTGCCACATGCCCCTACCATCATAGGAGCTTTTCTGAGCTGCATCCCCCCACAGCATTGCACAAACTTTGGTGAGTGCTACCCTGCCCCCATCACTGAGGTGGGAACCTAGTGGAGCTATAGCCCAACACTGCATTATCACAGAACGCAGGCTTAGCCCTGGACAGCTAAGCAGCTTTGGTGATCTCTGCTCCACTCCATCCCACACTGCCAAGGGAGACTCCCTGAGCTGCAACCCACCCCACATCTGCAGGAGACTTGGTGAGCTTGCACTCCAGGTCCAACATGGTGGAAGTCTTGTGGAGCTGCATCTTGCACTATTCTCACTGGTGCAGAAGCAACACAGAGTCCCAGACAGTGGGAGCCAACACCATCCCACCAATGTCACAGCAGCCTTGCTGACCTGTGCCCCATTGCTCTGCAGTCACTGCTGAGTCTAAGTCAACACTGGGAGCTTCAAAAATGTCAAAATGAAGGGACAAAAGGCAACCTCAGACCTCCAGCCCACCAAGAACAAGTCCAGGAGAGATGGACGCGGAAGAACTTGGAAGTCACACACCTAAAATTTCTGAAGTGATAGAAACTGAACCAAAGAAACAATACCATAAAGCTATAGAAGAAATCAGATCACCAAAAATCTCAGGTAAAAAAACAAATGAAAGAATTCCTCAGCACATCTAAAGAAGACAGATTAAAAAACAGGAGAATTAAAAATGATGTAAACATTGAATGAGCAATACAAGAAAGAATTAGAATGCACCAAACAGATTCAAATATATATTACCAGGAAATTAAGAATTCTATTGAAATCTGGAAAAACCACTTGACCCAAACTGAAGATAGATTTTTGGACCTTGAAGACAGCATTGTAGCTAGTGATCATGAAAGTATAGATCTAATAAAATAACAGGAACCAGGAAATAATAACAGTTGCAAGATGATACAAAAAACAACAACAACAACATAATATTTCTGGGTGTCACTGGGATAGTAGGAGTTAGCACAAATGACAGAAGAAAAACTATTTGTGTAAGTAGTAGCATGGGAAAAGAATCTGACCCACAGTTAAGTGAGGCAAATAAAAATCCCATTAGCCATAGCCAAAATAAATCTAGATTCAGATACATAATAATCAAAATTAGGCAAAAAATGTTAAAAAGTGTTAAAGAGAAGAAACGGATCACCTATAATGGAAAGCCCATTAGAATCATGGCAGATTTCTCAATACAGATCATCAAGGCAAGAAGAACTTGGTGAAGTATTTTAGTTTCTGAAAGAAAACAACTTCGAATGCAGAGAGGTGTACTTTGCAGAATTATTTATCAAACTTAACGAAGAGATAAGATACTTCTATGAGAAACATTAACTAAAGTCATTCATGATCACCAAATCAACCCTACAAAGAGTACTGACAGATAGTCTCTAAAGAGAGAAAAATGACCACAACTTTAAGTACAAGAATGGAAAGGAACCAGCAAGGCATTAAACCAAGGGGAAAAGTAGAGAACCTACAGTAGGAAAATAACATGACAAGGGTGAGGTAATACCTATCAATTATAACCATCAATGTAAATGGGCTCAATTCACCAATTAAAAGAAGCAGACTGGCAGAGTGGATCAAGAAACAAAATCCAGCAATACGCTGCATACAAGAAACAAATTTAACTCAACAAGAAACTAATAGACTGAAAGTCAAATGCTAGAAAACAATACTCCATGCAGCAGGAATCCAGATAAAACTAGGAGTACTATTCTTGTTGCTAAAAATGTGAAATTCAATCCAAGAATGTTCAAAAGAGATAAAGATTACTGCATACTTGTCAGGGGAAAACTGAAAGAGAAGGATATAACAGTCATAAATAAATATGTATTTCAAGTAGAATAACCCACCTATATAAGACCATTTTTAAAAATTATTTATTTATTTTTTGTATTTTAAGAGTCTATAGGGTGTTTAGGGTCTCACTTCTAGATCAAACTCACAACAATCCTCCTGCCTCAGTCTCCTGAGTACTGGGATTACAGGCATGCACCACCACGCCCGGCCTTAAGATCAAACTTATAGTGATCTACCTGTTTTATAGTCTCCCAAGAGCTGGGATTACAGGTGTGTGCCACCTTACTGGGTCTCAATTGCTGTCTCAGCGCACCCCAGGGGTAGGGCCAGCATGGCAGGCCAGGGGATTGAACCCCTTGCCTCTGCACCTACTTGCAGGTGCTTTAATCCACTGAGCTATTTGGCTGGTCCTATATAAGACAAATTTTAACATACATGAAAAATCAAATGAGCAATAAACACAATTTTAGTGGAGAAATGTAATACCCCAGTGTCACAAAGAGACAGAGTAACCAGGCAAAAATCAGCAAGGAAATAACAGAACTAAATCAAACTTATGAGAAAGTGGACTTAGTGGATCTTTATAGAGTGTTCTACCCAACAATCTGAAAACACACATTCTTTTCAGCTCCCCGTGGGACATTCTCTGAAATAGACCATATATTGGCACATACAGCATGTGTAAGTAAATGAGAAGGAATTGAAATTATCCCATACATTTTGCGTGATCATAGTGCCATGGAACTGAAATTATTGACAAGGGAACTCACAAAACTCCACAAATACATGAAAATGAAATAACAACCTCTTGAAAAATCACTTTTTCATAGACAAAATTAAGAAATTTAAAAAATATTTGCCATCAAATAAAAATGCAGATATAATTTACTGGAACCTGCGGGATGCAATGAAAACAGTCTTAAAAGGGAGATTTATACCAGTAAAATCTCACAACATGAAAACAGAATGAACCCAACTGAGCAGTCTCATGCGGTGCCTCAAGCTCTTAGAACACGAATAGCAAGTCAAGACCAAAGAAAGCGGGAAATTATAAATATCAGAGCAGAAACTAATGCAATGGAGACAAATAAAACAATACAAAGAATTAATGAATTCAAGAGTTGATTCTTGGAAATAACAAATAAAATGGATAAACCTCTAGCCAATCTTACAATAAAAAGGAAAGAAAGTTCAACATGCAATAAAGAATGAGAAGGGCAAAATCACTACAGACCCTGTGGAAGTTCAGAAGCTCATCCATACCTACTTTAAAAATCTTTACTCTTCACAAAAAATGGATAAATTCCTAGATACAAATGAATTACCAAAGATGAAACAAGAAGATATAAAAATTCTGAATAACTCAACAGCAGAGAATACAATTGAAAATGTAATGAAAAAATCTACCAGCCATGAAAAGCTCAGGTCCTGTTGGGCTCACAGCTGAATTCTACAAGAAATCTAAAGAAGATTTAATGCCAACTTTTCTCAAAGTCTTCAATGAAATTGAAAGGGAAAACATTCTCTATAACTCATTCCTGGAGGCAAGTATTACTCTGGTACAAAAACCAGAGAAAGACCCAATTAAAAAAGAGAAGTATGTAGCAGTCTCTTTCTTTCTTTTTCTTTTTCTTTTTTTTTTTTTTTTGAGATAGGGTCTCACTATGCAGTTCAGGCTGGCTTTAAGCTCACTTTGTAGCACAGGCTGGTCTCGAGCTCACAACAATCTTCCTGCCTCAGACTCCTGAGTGCTGGGATTACAGGCCTGCGCTACCCTGCCCAGCTATGTCAGTCTCCTTCATGAACATACATGCAAAAAAAATATTCATAAACAGAATGCAGCAAATCATCAAGAGGATTATAAATCATGAGCACATTGGATTCATCCCAGGAAGGCCGGGATGATTCAATATATGCGAATCCATAAATGTAATACACCATATTGACAGAGCCAAAAACAACAAGATCCCCTCAATAGATGCAGAAAAGATTTTTACCAAGTTCAATACTCTTTCATGATAAAAAAATCTTACACAAAATTGGAATCAATGGTCCTTACCTCAACCTGATAAAAGCCATCTATGACAAACCTAGTGCTACAGTTTGTGTCTAGTTTTTCCCCCACAGTCTCATGCAGTCACCGAGGTAGACTTCTAGAGTTTGTGATTAATCCCAATGGTGGGATTATGATTGTGGGTGCTACACCCTACCTATGACAGATAGCTGAATACAATGTGTGGAAGGGAGAGAGGCTTTCGAGGTGCTACAGCTACTGCTTCTCCCTTAGTACTTTGCTGTTTTCTGCCACCATGAACAGCTGCCCTCTGCCATGTGCCACTTCTTCTTAGAGCCAGCTCAGTATGGACTGAAACCTCCATTAACTGTGAGCTAAATAAACCTTTCCTTCCTTAATTTTGGACATTGGGTATTTTGTCCCAGCTACTAGAGAAAAGTAGCCAAGACACAAAGCCAACATCATAGTTAATGGACAAAAAGTGAAAACGTTCATTTTATTTAATAATGATAATAATAATAATAATGATAATAATAATTTTTACTTATATATTTGGCACAAGGTCTCACTATGCAGCTTACACTGTGATTCTCCTTTATTCAGTGTCCTCAGCGCTGGGATTACAGGCATGTACCACCAGACCTGGACTTAGCCTTCACTTTAACATCAGAAATAAGCAAAGATGTCTATGGTCACCATTTCTATCCAATATAGTTCTAGAAACATTAGCCAGAGCAATTAGACAAGAGAGAGAAATAAAAGGAATAATGTTTGGAAAGGAAGAAGTAAAATTATCATTATTTACAGATGACATGATACTCTACATAGAAGACCCCAAAAACTTTACCGAAAGAGTTGTAGATTTAATAATCAGATTCAGTCGAATAGCAGGATATGAAGTCAACATTCAGAAATCAATAGCATTTCTGTACACAAACAAAGAATGCACCAAAAGAGAAATTAGAGATACCATGCCTTTGATAATAACATCCAAACAAATGAAATACTTAGGAATCAACATGAGAGATGTAAAAGATTTATACAGTGAAAATTACTGTACTCTGAGAAAAGAGATCAAAGGGATTTCAAAAAATGGAAAGATATTTCTTACTCCTGGATAGAAAGCAGCAATCTTGTGAAAATAGCCATGTTCCCAAAATTGTTGCACTAATTCAATGCAGTCTCAATTAAAATATTAGTTTACCTAACAGAACTTGAGAATACATTCCCACAATCCACATGGGATCAGAAGAGACTGAGAGTAGCAAAAACAACCTCGGCTAACAAATGAAAGGTAGGAGGCATCACAATCCTTGACTTGAAATTATACTACAAGGGTTGACCAAATAGCTCAGTGGATTAAAGTGCCTGCAAGCAGGCTCAGGGGCTGGGGTTCGATCCTCGGGCCTGCTGTGTTGGCCCCGTCCCTGGGGCATGCTGAGACTGTAGTTGAGATTGGGTGTGGTGGCGTGTCCCTGTAATCCCAGCTCTTGGGAGGCTGTAAACAGGTGGATCATTATGAGTTCCATCTATAGTGAGACCCTGAACACCCTGGAGACCCTTTCCTAAAATACAAAAAAAAAAAAAAAAAAAAAAAAAAGACGTTATACTACTCAGCACAGTACTCGCAAAAACAGACCCAGGGATCAATGGAACAGATTAGAAGACATAGACACAACCACAAACACACTCAGCCACCTTGTGTCTGATAAAGGGACCAAACATATTCACTGAAAGAAAGATAGCCTCTGGTGGCGCATGCCTGTAATCTCAGCACTGGGAGGCTGAGGCAGGAGGATTGTTGTGAGTTTGAGACCAGCCTGAGCTACAAAGTGAGCTGAAGGCCAGCCTGAACTGCATAGTGAGACCCTGTCTCAAAAAAGACAAAAAAAAAAAAAAAAAAAAAAAGAAAGATAGCCTCTTTAATGGATGGTATTGGAAAAATTGACTTTTCAAATGCTGAAGACTAAAGTTAGACCTATGTCTATTGCCACTCACTAAAGTAAAGTAAAGATGGATCTAAGATCTAAATATTAACACAGAAATACTAAATCTCACTGTATAGTTCAGGCTGGATTTGAACACACTATGTAGCACAGGTTTGTGTCAAACTCATAGTGATTCTCCTGCTTCAGCCTCTGGAGTGCTGATTACAAAGGGTACACCACCAAGCCCAGCAAGTACTGTGAGATTATTTTTTTTGCCTGAGATAGGACTTCACTGTGCAGTTCAGGTTGTTCTAGGACTCATATTGTAGCCCAGGCTGGCTTCAAACTCATGGTGATTCTTCTGCCTCAGCCTTGTGAGTGCTGGGATTACAACCATGAACCTCACCCAGCCAATACTGTGAACATTCAAGAAGAGGTTTTGTGAGTTATCCTTTTCATCTTTAATAAGTGCATACTCATTTCCTCTTACTTTTAGGATAAGAATTCTGATTTTACTTGAATTACTTCTGGGAATTACTATTCTTTCACTGGAATGAATAATTCAGCATGGCACTAAGCTTTTCACCTATTTAGTCTGCTACTGATTCCCATGCTTAGCATGGAGCCTAGAAAGAAAGTGCACTTAATAAATATTTGCTGAACAAATGAATAAATGAAATTTTTAATATTTAGCTTAATTTCATTGAAAACATGACATTTCACCCTCATTACTTAAAACCTAATTATGCCTATTTCACAATTAGAAAGGATAAGTCCAGTGCATTCAATATTTTCCACTTGCTATCAAATTGTCTTTTGTCAAATTTATTTTTTCGTAGTGTTATCTTTTGTGTCATACAATGTTACATTTTTTCTGGTGTTATTTTAAGAGTAGCTTGATATTGATAGAATTTAGGAGAATTCTTATTGCCTTGACCTAACTAACTGCACATAGACAAAAATGTATGCATTTGGACCTGCTGATTTACAAAATAAGCTCTTCCAATGCAAGAATTCTTCCAGCCTGACTCATTGTTCAAGCACTTGCCTGGTGTTCAGAAAGCCCTGGGCTTGACGTCAGATAGTTCAAATAGCAACCACCAGAATACACTATTTTCTTTAACAAAGTTGTCCATTGGGCAGCTGCTCTGGAATGCAAAGGTGGAGAGTACTGCGTTAATGTGACTTATTGCTATATTTTTGATCAAAGAAATGTGCTTGAGTACATTTTTCTTCTATCTGCCATATCTTTTGAGTGCACTTTCTGTGTATCATCCCTGTATCAAGGAACTGGCTACTAAGGCTTCTTTATGAAAATTTCTTTTCAAAGCATGGCATTCCAAAGGCCCCATTCTCCAGGGATTCAAAGTGTCTGGTGCACACAGCCCTGATGGAAAACCATGCTGTGTTGAAATATAAAATTTTATACAGCAAAAGACACATTGGTATTTGTTCCTGTTGGCTTTGAACACTCTTATCCCATCGTTCTCACCATTTTCTGAAGCAGTTTTGGAAGTCCCCTTTCATGAGTATCTTTAGAAGATGTGTTCAGAAACACTATGACTTGGGCACAGAGTGGATGGCACTATGTCTTCTACTGTAATAAAATTTAACAAATTTAATCATGCAGCTGAATTTTGTGATCAGATATCATACTTTATAAGTCACTAAAAAGAAAACTCTAAACTGTGGCCAGATGGGGACCTCTCCTTCTTGGACATGGATGGACTGAATGAAACAATGAGCTATAAGAGGATGGCAGGCAAGACAGTGTCAGTCTTGAACTATTTATCTTTGCAGTAGTGGGGATTGCTTTGCAATACTCGATGCAGAGCTGTTCTGGATAGTTATCAGCTGTGGAAGAAATTATCTGATTAGTTTTGCTTCAACTTTTTGTCTAAATAGAGGGAATATTCTTTTGTTTAGAAATTGTAAAGAAGCTCTTTGGGTCACCCAAGGCCAAAGAACAAGCAGCAGATTCTTAGCCAGCAAGTAAATGATATAGATGCGAGGTACCCCTCCCCAACAGCAGTTGCTGTTACCAAGGATATTTAGGTAGAATTTCTCTCAGGATATTTTTATAATTTTATTTTTTAAAATTAGATTCACTGATACAATGTTCATATACATAATGACCCCATTAATCATGGGGAACTTGTGCATACCATGTCTTAGTTCCTCTTTTTTTTCAACTCTCTTCCTTTTTCTGCAAACCCTCTTCCTTGCCTTATTTACAAAGCTTTGTTTCCATTTTTCCTCATTTTTTCCCTTCCCTTCCATCACCCCCCTTCCACTTTCCTTTTGAACAGTTACTTCCTGTTTGATAATTCTATTATATATTTTGGTTCTTATTTACACTTTCAGCTTCTCACACCAGAGACACAATGTGATACTTACGTATGTGTCTGATTTATTTCACTGAAACATGTGGTCTCAAAGTTCATTCATTTAGCTCTGAGTGTCTCACATTTGTCTTGATGGCTGAGTAGTGCCCTAATGTGTAAAAAGGTCTACATCTTTGGGAGGACGTGTTTTAGATTAAATTTCTTTTGGTGTAAAATTGTGTACGATTTTTGCATCAGGCCAATAAAAAGGCATGCTGGAGAAATAAACACTGTCTAAATCTCTGATAGGGGTGGCCTTATTAAAATGAAACAAATACTATGTCAACAAAACTCAAGTTAAACAGGAACCAAAATGATGATTTATCTGCTGGAGGACAAACAGCTAATGCCAGTCTTTCAAAGTCAGCCTGCTGACAGATGCCACCCTGCCTCCTAGTGGTCTCTCGGAGGCTGTGCATGGAAAGTGGCAAAAGATCATCCAGGAGTCTGTGCTGAAGGACTCGAGGCCCCAGGGTCTTCCTTCCTTCTTTTGTGTCAGACCTCATTTCTTACCCATCAGGCATCCTGGAAGTATCGTTCCAATCTTGTCACTTCTAACTAGGGTGTTGCGGTCCTTGGGGAGCCACTGTCTTTGACTAAGTCAGATATGTAGTGGCCTCCCTAAAGACCTTTCAGTTCCCATCCTCCGCCCTCATATCCACTCTTCTTTCAAATTTTTATTGGTACACGTGCGAGTCTGCAGTCCATGATGATTTGGTTCATGAGCACTTTTTTCAATCATGTCTGAGGGCTTGTATTCTATTACCCATACTGTGGAAATAGAAGTTTTGATCTTTTATTGTATTTCACATTGAATCAGGTTAATGGTGAAGATAAAAAATTAAAATAGTAATGCAAAATGTAGAAGCTCTTAATTCTTTCAGATTCTTCATCTGGAACCTTGAGACATAATCACAGGCAATGGAAGCTTGTATGATTTTAAAGAATTTTTCAATATATATATATAT
>PVKA01046667.1:0-14790 GCA_004027165.1 Ctenomys sociabilis
ACTTTATATTTCCTATGTGGTCATTGAAGTCTTCTCAGGGTTTATCTTGTAGTCCTGTACATTATTCTGTAGTTCCTTTGTCTGTGTCATCCATGTGGATGAGTCACGGCCAATGCTTGACCAGAATGCTCTCTGTGAGAGCCTGAGAAAAAGTTTTCTTTTCATGTGACTCTCCCCAGGCACACTATAGAACTTCAATATCTTTCCTCTGTGGTTCCACAATCTCCTTGCTCAGAAAATTTGGAGCTCACCTGAGTCTCATGATATTGCAGTACAGGTTCTCCTATGTCCTGAGTCTTCGCTGACCTTGAAAGGCTAGGGTCAAAATGTTGGCGGGCCTTGTGGCTCTTCTATTTCTCCAACTCTGACTTGTGATCTTAGGTTGTTAACCATCCAGAAGAAAAGCTGATTAGTATCCTGCAGCATATGTCATTCACTTTGCCTTATCTGACTCAATTGATTTTACTTGTTGTACATTTACCCTTGTTTTGATAATGCAAGAAAAGTACACATTTTAAGAATACGTTTTACATATTTTTCATCAAAATATTTTTCACTGTCCATTGCTGATCCTTATGGCAAAGGAAAAGGCTTACACCAGCTTAGTGCAGGCAGCAGATAGAAACCCAGGCAGCACTTTACACACATGGTGCTCCTGCCTGAAAGCAATAAATGCCCCAGGCCCCTCTAGTCCTCTTCTCACACCTGCCCTTCAAAATCTAAGCTGCCCTGTGGTGGGAATCTGGACTTCCCACCAATACTTTCCTGAAAGGTAGGAAGAGAGTAGGTTTTCCTTTGATGTCTAGCTGGAGATGTCAGCTAGGTGTTCTGTTTCCTGTCTTGTTAGGGAACGCTCTGCTTTCCTGTCTGCCTATGGAGCTCAGGCTTTCTTTGCATCTTCTTTTTGTCTATACTTCAGTGACTCACTATCAGAACAAAATACACTTTACTCCGTTGTAATTTTAAATTCTATTAAAATCGTGCTGCTGCCAAACAAGTGTTTTCACTTTCTCTCAATTACAGCCAATAGCTTGTTACAAAATAGTCTTCAAGACTTTTCAATAGAGGAACTCCACCTGTTCCCTCTGACATTCTTTTGTGCATGTTTTTATTTTTTCCCAGAGAACACTTAAATTTGGTGTCTGTGTTCTATTCTTATTCTTAATTAATATTTGAAAACAATTTCAATGTATCTATTCTCCACAATCAATAGCAAACATAAAAACCAACCATCATCAGTAACAAATTTATGTCCTACATAATATTGCTTCTTCTCTTGTTTTAAAGAGCATGGATTTCCTTATACTCTTAATTTTCCCTGAGAACCCTTTGTTATAGGGAGTTATATACCCTTAGGCCCTGAAAATAGCTTCCCATCAATAACCCCAATTATTCAAGTTATTTACTCTGCCTACAATGGACATGTTATTCTTTCTAAAATTCCCATTATATTCACTTCTGAAAAGTACAAATTTCCATTAGGTTTTGTTAGTTCACTGTAAAATCCAGTGAATTTCTTGGCTCTATAATTCAGATACAAAAATCCACTTTTATAAGACCATTTCATAACCTCTTCATCATACATTATTTGTAGATCATACACTCAAGATGTGGAGGTAAGTTCCAAATATGACATAATCTATTTGGGTTATGCAAGAGTAATGAAAAAAATGCAAGTTATTTTAAAACTAATCTGTGCTTGGTAGATACAAATTCTCATGATGCACTTCCTGAAAGCACTACAAAACAATCAGCGCTATGTAATATTGCTCTGAATATGATACCAAGATATAGAGTAATACAGATGTTTGGTATTAATAACAAAGAAATTGAATCATAATTACAACTGGCTTTCCACTTCATGATAAATTTGTCCAGAATATTGAACAACTCTTGATAGCACTACTGGCAAAATAACATATCTCCTCTTGGCAATATTTACAGTAGTGTACATTTCTATTAACTTCTATACAAAGTATATTATCTTTTAGTATAAGTTTAATAGATTCACAAATGAAATAATTATGAATAGACTTCATTCTCATAGCATGCCTTGTCCTTATCCCTAGGAATGTTCTGTTCTGTAATATTTCCAGATAGTCACTTGCGCCACTGAGCTATGTCCCCAGCCCCTGTTCTGTAATATTTCATTCAGGCTGATATAACAAAGTATCTTAGATTGGGCGATTAATTATAAATGAAAATGTATTTCTTAAACTGTTGGGGGCTATAATTCTGAAATCCGGGTGCCTGCATAGTATATTTTGATGAAGGCATTCACACTTTCTGTAGATGTTCAAATGTAGCATCATGTAGAGTGAAGAGGGTGAGCTAGATAAATAAAATACAAGCAATTAAGAAAGTGAAGTGTTCCTTGGGATTGCCTTATGAAGACACTGGTTCTATTACAACCCTCATGATCAACCTCTGGACATGTCCAACTTTCTAATATTATCACCTTGACCAACAGGACTTCCAAATATAAAGATTAGGACACATACTGTTCAGTCCATTGTGCCCTCCTCCAAATATTGACTTCTGTGGATAACCCACTGCTATTGTGGACTGCTGGAGTGTGAATTCACTGAATTCAAGCACCTATAATAATTGAATTCCAACAGAATACCCATCTCTGACAGAACTAAACACAAAAAAGGGGATACAAAGAAAGGACCACCCTGTATTTTTATGTACAGAGTAGTTAGGATAGATAAGCAGCTACTTTCACATAATCTTATGAGAAGAAAGATTTGCGCTAATAGTGTTTGGACAAGATATCCTGTCTGCTTCCTGTACTATGGATAACCACTAGGAAGATAACAATGTAAAGCATATTAATTATTGAAACTGTACTATAATTCAGCTTTAAAAAAGATAAATATACAGCTACATTCTCTTAATTCAGTGAATAGAGGGATCTGCTCTAACAGTGTTTGTAAACAGAATATCATGTCTCCATCTTGTACAACAAATAACCACTAAGAAAACAATATGCAATGTATTAATTATTGAATCTGTTCTACTAATATGATCTGAAATTGTCCCATTGTTATTTGTTCTTCAATAAAATTATGGAAAAGAACTAAAATTGGCAATCAGTGATATTCCTGAAAAATACCCCATTCCTCTAAAGGGAATCACATTGTAAACTATAATCATGTATCAACTAAGTATTCAGCTTCATCTGTTCATTAACTTCTTTGTTACTCTCCTTTTGACTTTTATTTATTTTTTAGCAAAACTGGGAATTGAACTCAGGCCCTTACACTTGCCAGGCAAGCACTTATTCTACTGAGCTGGCCCCTGTTACTACTCCTTTTGACATAATTTGTATCAATCAGTTATCAGCAGTCCCCATAAAATTGCATCTTGCATGCTATCTAGCACTATGCTTGGGTGAGTATAAATGTTCAATAAATGTTTGATAATTCAAAATTGTTAATAATTAACTACCAAAGTTCATTCTTAATTATAGGCAAATTCTACTTATGTTTCTGAGGAATTCAGAAAGCAGACACTACTATGTAATTTAAAAATTTTTGAGAAATTTAGTCAGTATAAATAATTATACTTCATAGTGAGACCCTTGTATCCAGAGATTCAAAGAAATTAGTCTAGAAGCTTATATTCACTTAAAAGATATATTTTTCTGTTAGGTAAATTTATTCCTTTTGTACATGATGAAAATATTAGCAAAATATCTCATTAAAGTACCAAATTACATGTTCTTACACACTTTCTAATATTGCTAAATTATAATGCCCCCAAATTCAGTGATTACCAGTAAGTAAATAACCACATATTTTTAAAAAGAGCTGTCTATCCTGAAAATTTCTACAGCTAAATCTACAAGACTTTCATAGAGCTGTTTGATTAGTGTGACTGTTGTAACAATGGACACACAGGCCAGAGTGGGTTTGAGTGTAATGATTACTGCTGATCACAAATTGCACAAAATGCTTGGCTCAACCATGTGGTCAACACCACAGCATCATTCTTTGGTTGAACAGAAAACATATCTGAGCTAACTTCAGAACTTCATAGAGAGCAGTGCTACATACACAAACAGGTGACAGATTTTGGTATTGCAGAATATTTTCTTTGATTTCTGACTCGGCAACTTGCTAGATTTCTTTACCTTATGTGGTTTCCTACATAAGGTCTCGATCTCTATTTCATGAACTATAAAATAATTATGGTTTTTCAGAGGACAAAAGGAGTCAGAAAACCATACCAAAATTACTAGCAATATTTCTGAAGAATAACAAAAATGTACAGCGAGATCAATGCTAAAATTATTACCATACTTTCATTTAATGAACATAAAATATATGATGATAGTAACTTTTAGCTTTGGAGATTTTAATGTTATTGTATGTGAAACTTCTGCAAAGATTTCTGTCAAGAATAAAAATGAAAATATTATGGGTTTGTGCTCTTGCTGTACACATCCTGCTCTTCAGTGGTAACTCAAAAGAAGTTTGGAAAATGTATAAAGTAGTGGGTGTGGCTATAGATCCATGAAATGTTCTTGTGAACATTAAAATGTGAATTTCCCAAGTTGTTATATTTCACAAAATAACATTCATTCTATTCTGTCCATAGAAAATAACAAAAACTGTTCTTTTATTATGAATCATCCACATGTAGGCACTGGGGCAGATATAGCACACAGAAAAGTATATAACCAAAGTGGACTGAATCGAGCCGGGCGTGGTGGTGCATGCCTATAATCCCAGCACTCAGGAGGATTGTTGTGAGTTCGAGACAAGCCTGAGCTACAAAGCGAGCTTAAGGCCAGCCTGAACTGCATAGTGAGACCCTGTCTCAAAAAGACAAACAAAAAAAAACAACAAAAAACAAAAACAAAAAAACAAAGTGGACTGAATCATTGGATGTGGGAGGAATGGGAGTGTACTTGGCTTTTACAGAAAGCAATCTGAATTTTTTTTTTTTTTTTTTTTTGTTTTGTTTTGTTTTTTGGTGTGGTATTGAACCGGGGACCTTGTGCTTGCCAGGCAGGTGCTTATGCCTCTGAGCTATCTCCCTTGCTTTTCATTCTTTTTCATTACACTAATGAGGAAGTAAAATAAGACTCAAGTCTTTCAGTTGGTGTTCTTCTCAGGGCTAGCAATCTTCATACACACCTTACTCTTTACACCACTGGCACAGCTTGAATCGGCTTCACATCTGAAACAACCTTGCTTCAGAAATGAGACATTGAAACATGTTACTCTGTGGACATTAGGATCTCTGTCTCTCTTGTTTCAGCAAAGTTGGATCCTTTACAGGACACTTTGTTTCCTCTACATTGAAATTGTCATTAAATTTGTGTTCCTGTACATTTGCTTTTACAATTTTAGGTCCCATGCTCCATTATGTCAGCTATTATTTTTGCATTTCCCATTTGTTCTCTCTCTGAATCTCTTAATTCCTCATGGCTGCAAGCACCTTATTTCTTGCTAATCTACAATTAGAAATCAAAGAGTCTTGGCCAAAAATATATTATGAGCAAAATAAAAATTTAAGTGGTAAAATTTAGCATAATAAATTAATACATACTAGCAATATATTGTAAGGTGAAATAATACATATAAAATAAATATTTAAAAATAAATATCAAAATAGAAAATAATCATAAATATGTAAGCTACCACCCAACATGATCTGTAACCAATGCCCAACCACCTTCATTAAGAAATACTTATCAGGAGTCAGGGAGATAGCTTAGTAGAAGTTATATGGCAAGCATAAGGGCCTGAGAGCTCAATCTTTGGTTCCACAAAAAAAAAAAAAAATCATCAAGCACACAGTGCAAACCAGTGTCTTCTATAGTAAGACCAATGTCTTCTGTAGTAAGAACAAAGTTACACATTTGTTTAACTCTTCATAGTTAATTGCTACCAAATAATTGCTACACTCTGAGTAGACAAAAACAAAAACAAAAACAAAAAAACAACTAACCTGATTCAGGGAAAGGTATTTATGTTGAGATCTAAACTCCCCACCCCAAATAAATGAAATATTTAGTTATATGAAGCCAAAAATAAAGAAAACTAGCAAAAACAAAAGTAGGGATACTGACAACCTAGGGAAATTTTTCTAGTAAGCAATGGAATGAAACTCATTTGTCTGTACTGTTAAGCTTTGGGTGGATAAGTTAGTAATTGAAGGCTAAGGAGGAAGACAAGATTTAAGTGTGGAGAACACCATGATGGAGTTAAGTCCTCAGCAGGTTTCCCAAAGGTAATATTCTTCCTTTAGAGAATTTTGCTGTTGGGGTGACATGATTATATCTTCACATTTACAAGAAAACGTTTGCCTGTAGAGATCACTGGAGGTGGCAAGTCCAGAGGTGGCAAGGCCTGAGGATGCATTTCTGTCACTCTGGAGACAGCTGAAAGTAGCACTGGTGAGGGAGACGTGAGCAGTGATGAAGGTGTCCAAGATGGCACCAGCAGCACTCAGATTGTCAGATTAGTTTTGGAAAGAAATGAAAAATACCGAACAAACCCAGAGTTTAGAGGTAACATGAGCCAACGAAATAAATCAGACCAACAAAGACCGAAGAGCTTTTGAAGGAAGGATTGGATTACATAAGTCTGAAACTTAGGGGAGGGACCAGGTGGCAGCATTTGAGAATTATTTGGGGATGTTGTTGGGGACTGAAGTGTAGGTGTGGGCCAGATTCGCAGACATGGTGCACTCAGACTGTGTGGCCCAGGGACCGTGCCTGCTGTGATCCTGACTGTGTCCTGTGATCCCAAGAGCTTCTCAAACATCTGTGGGGGCTTAATGTAAATTTACGATTTCTCTACCAGATGCTGAGCTCAAACACAGAACTCCACTGTAGGGATGAAAGTAACAAAATGGACGAGAGGAGGAAGCAAACATCAGAGTGAGTCTTACTCTTCTCCTTATGGTCTGTTTACTGAACCTGAGTTACTATTTGAAAATGCTTACCGCACCATTCTTTGCTAGCCCTTAAGATAAAAGAGAATATCGGTCATTATTTACCCACTTTCCTCTCCCTCACCACATCTATTTTATTCATCTCTCTCAGTATTAAGGGAGGACAAATTCCCACCTCCTGGGTAGATACGCTGCCAGAAGAATGTGCTTGTTCTTAGCTTAGTATCACAGTCCCATTTCTTTTGCTAAACTTCTAAACATGCCCTGAAATGGTCCAGTCAGGGTGATTTCTGATATTTTCACTCTAAAGATCCCTTTTTGTAGATTATATAGGCTTTAAATACGGTCTCTACTGCAGGTATCCTGTGTTCATAACAGGAACAAGACTACAATATTGATAACTCATAAAGCTGCAGCTTCCCAGAAAATTAAAGTCAAAGTCCTCATCCAGGCTTGACTGACAGCTGTACTCATAACTCTAGATTTTCCCAGTTCATAGTTACTGAACCATGAGACAAATTCCTGATGATGCCATTAAAGGTCCCTTGTCACAGCTCCCAGTTCACTTCTGAGCTTCATTTTTCCCATTGCAGCTTGCAGTTTGTACATCATATTAAACATTTTTTAAATCTTCATCATATACTGAGATATAACACAAAATTGAAAAATACAATTAACCAATTGCAAAAGAAATATTTTACTTAAGACACATGGCAAAAACATCACCTTTAAAAGTGTTTTTCTAAGCTATCCTTAACGTAATTAATATAAATAAGAAAATGCTCTTTTTGTTGTGGATAGACCATAAAGGGGACATTAGAAACAATCTTGTCGATTTGCAAGTGGATTCATCACTAAAAACAGACTATTTTACACACACTTCTGTTTTCCTCATGCCAGTAACAAAATGCCCACCAAGCACTGGGAGGGCTGTACTCGCTGCCCCAATGGCTGGCAGGAAGCAAGATAATGTTGCAGTGTTCCTGTGGTCCTAAGCAAAGTGCCCAGCGCACTTCTTCCTGTGTCCTTGAGACCGTGCGATGTGAGAGCGCAGACAATGATCAATAGCGACTTGCCTCTCTTTTCTATAAAGATATCGTGAGCTACTTCATGTTTTAGAAATCACCTCATTTGACTCAAGTCACTGGACCTTTATATGGCTGTTTCTTGTGATATTAGGCATGAGCTTCTTGCTTAGGATCCTTATTCTGAGCTCAAAATGAAGGTCAAAAATTTAGCTTGAGGTGAGTTTGCATCATTTCAAAGGGCTAGTTATTTTTGAGACTTTATTCCCATTAAAAAATAACTCACTGAATGGAAAAATACTATATGAATAACAACTCATGTATTCACGTAGCATGTAAGATTTCATTCTTGGGGCCTGGGAGATGACTCAGTGGAATAATCGCTTCCCTGGCAAGCGCAAGGGCCTGAGTTCAATCCCCAGTTCTGCCAAGAAAGAAAAAAAAAGATTTCATTCTCTAGAATATGGAAGTTTGCTTATACTCAGGGATTTTTTATTCATTTCCTTTGCTTTTAGTAAGAGTCCTAAACCTTTCATATGAAAATAACTATATAAATCTTTGAATAAAAACAATATATCATAAGTAATAATTCATCTACTTCATTACCTAAAGTCTTTAAAATCATGAATTCTAAAGGGAAGCAAATAATTAATGGAGAAAATAAAGCTATAAATGGAAGATTACGTTGACTTAAACTTCTACATGATTGATTCCATTTGATTTAATGTACAGTATTTTCAAAGAATCCCATGGATTTTGGCCAAAGGTGAAAAAAAAAAAGCAAATATTTGATTTAGCATAAACCTGTAGAATAATGCTCATTGTCACCAACACTGTAATTTCTAGCACCAAAAGCTTGGTTTTACCCTGTAAAAGCAGTACAGTACAGCGATGAACGTACGAAACTAGCGTGTGTACCGATGAGTACCTTCATTTACTGCCTTATTATCCTAGGTGAGGTACAGATTCTCCTGAAGATCCAGTGTGTCCACTGAAAATTGGGAATGATGGATGGGATCTACCAATTAGATTTTTATGAAATGAGAGCAATATAGGTAAATCACAGAGTACAGTCCATGAAAGGTCCCATTATACTATGAATCGCTACTACTTTTATTACTGTTACGGTAGTATTATTTTTCAACTTATCTTCATTTATTGGGTCAAGAGAGCTGTGAAAAATCAAGGTTTCATATCTAGAAACAGCCAAGGGTGGTTTGAGATAGATTTCATATCTTGCCTGGTTACTTACTGTTTCCTGGATTTTAGCAAAAGGTGTGGGATTCCTGCCTCAGAGACAAAATTCACTGCACACAGAAGAAGCTACCTAGAGAACTTCGTATTTATTTTCTTTTGTTCTCACCTGAAAGTCACACAGATAAGTAACAAAAAGAGCCTCTCCTACATATCTGTGCCCGCCTGGGTTGAATTACAGTAGCACGCTATGAAGGTAGAGCTTCACTTCTTTCATAGTAATGAGACCCAAGCCTCCTTTGTTTCCAAGGTACAATGCTACTTTATCACCTTACTTTTTTCTATCAATTTAATATGTAGTTATAGGCTGGCTTTTCCTGCTGCTTAATTAATACATATTGTGGGTTTGTGGTCATTAAAATAGTAGGTTTAATCGTATAGACAGTGTTTCTTAATTCTCCTGTATTCCCTAACTCAACAGGGTGATAGAAGACAAATATCTGCAGGATAACTGACTCTTCAAAATATTAATTAGAGTTCTTTATATTTATTTATTTGTTTATTTATTTTTCATCTATGTATTTGGCACAGGATTTCACTATGTAGCTTAGACTCATAGTGATCCTCTATCTTCAGCCTCCCCAGTGCTGGGATTGCAGGTACGCGCCACCATGCCTGGAGTCATTTGTCAGCTTAGTGAGTTGCAGGGGCAGAGCTGGCACAGCATGCAGGACTGGGGATCAAACCCTGGTCCCTGAGCTTGTCAAAGAAAGTGCTTAGTCTTCTGATTTATCTCACTGGGCCATTAATTGGAATTTTAAAGCAAGCAACTTTTTAAAATTTCTGTTTACTTTGAAAACCAAAGCTGTTGTTGTATTGCCGTTAAGGTAGTTCCCACAAATGAAAGCAAATATAAACTGTGTATGCTTTGTTAGCTTAAAAGCATATCAGGAATGTGAATGACAGAGAACGTAAGTTTAATTTTTATCTGTGAAGTAAATTATAATTTTTAAAAATGTTAAACAAAAATGTTATGATCAACGCAACTGAGCAGAACACTTCGCACTCTGTGCAAAGCTGCTGACAGTAGTGATCTTCCCTATGGCTGTAGAGACAAACTCTTCACCATGACCTAGGCTTCCTTTTCCTTTCATGCGTTGGATGATTGCATGCCCTAGGCTCCCTTTAAAACAAAGAACAACATAAGTAATTAAGAAAAGCAGTGGATAAAAATGCAGAGATTCATTTTCCAGAGGAAAGCATTAAGATGTCCACATGCTAGCTCTCTAGTATTTCTTTCTTGATACTAAAAGTTTGGAGGTCATATATTCAAATGGCAAGGATGAAAGTTGGAGAAATTTTGGATATCAGAGGCCCCAGGTTGAAGAGAATCTGGTCCCTTCTTCCGGTCAGCCCATGTTAAATTTGGCATAAGTGAGTAATATTTTTTTGTTGTTGTTTTATAAAACCACAGAGCATTTCAGATTTTCCTGAAATGCAACCAGCAATTACCCACTTGGTAACTTCATAGCAGTCATTTGAGTACATTGTAGTCTTCAGGAAACAAAAATTCCATGATTCCAATCAAGTAAAAGTCCCGACATTTAAGACAAAAAAAGTAAGACCCATTTGTTTGGCTTCCTGTGTGAAATTTAAACACCAAAAGGTGTGACAGGAGGTGATGAGGTCAGAGGGCTCTGTCCTTGTGAATGCAGTTTGTGACCTTATTGAAAGGGCTCCTAGAAGCCACCTTTCTTTTCTTTCCTTCAGTCCTATGAAACCACAGCAAGAAGGCCCTTACCAGCCATCAACACCAATTGAGTCTTGATCTCACACTTTCTAAACTCCAAAATGATTAGGTATGTTCAAAAATTGTACAAGGTACAATAATAGCAGGAACCAACATAAGCCTTAAATGCTTTACTTGTTAGATCTAAGAGATAAACTGTCAGTCCTTATGAATACATCTTGTGGCTGGTTCCCACCCTGTTTATCCTTCAGGTATGCATAGAAGACTTTCAGGTTCTTTTAAGTGCTATAGAAACTGTCCTTGAATTTATCATTTTACTTCTCATTAATGGTTAATGTTATAGTTTGTGCCTAGTTGTCTCCCCAAAGCCTCATGTAGTCATGGGGTGGGGACTTCTACAGTTTGAGAAGCCTCACCAAGGCTGGGATTATGGGTTTTAGTACTGCTGGGATTATGGGTGTGAGTACTATACCTAGCCTTTGGCAGAGAGCCTGAATGCAACTTAGGGAAGACAGACTTGCTCTCTCTCTTCCACTGTTGCTGCTACTCCTCTCTTTTGCTCTTTGCCACCACCATGAAAGGCTGCCCTCTGCCATGAGCCACTCTGCCTTGGAACCAGCCCAGCATGAACTGAAACTTCCATTAACTGTGAGCTAAACAAACTTTTCCTTCCTTGAGTTTGGGTGTTGGATATTCATCCCAGCAAAGAGAGAAGAGTAACTGAGACAGTTCACAAATGCAAATAATCTTTCTTTAGTAAATTCATGGCACATGACAACCATTGTCTTTTTAGTTACCATTTCTTCCCTATCTCACTCACCTAAGACAATGTGCAAGCCAGCATATCGCCCTCCACATTATCCTATTTTACTACCAGCAGAAGTTTTAACATCTGCTCTGCTGCATCACACCCAGAGATATTCACCTTTTAACTACCAAGAATGATAAATTTTTCACCGCCAACCAGCCAGAATGAAGCAATTTGAAAAATTCCATCTAAGAATTCTCTTTTAACATCTATTCATTGTACTAGCTCTTTTAAACTTGGCACCATAAATATAGACTTAGAATAAATTATTACAGACCATGAATAAAAGAATTGCATATAGAAGTTAGTCCTGGGAGATAAGTTGCAAAACAGAAAGGAAAGGATTGATCAGAGTAGAAATACTCCCTGTACCACCTGATCAATACACTAAAAATAAATCAAGAATGGAAAGTCAACAGGGCAGGGATATATCTCAGTAGCATAGAGCCTGTCTAGTAAGCATAAGGTCTTGAGTTCAATTCCTGACACCAAAAAAAAAAAAAAAGAGACAGAGAATGAATAATCAAGGGAACAGACAACTTAATAAACTATTGAGGTCCTTTGTCTGTCTCTGGACATGGTCCTTTATAAGTAAGTGATCAGCATCCATCCTTGGGCTTCTGGTTATCTTTGTGTTAGAAGGATTATTCCTTCATCCTTCAGTAAGGATTGCACAGTTCTTACTGAATGGACTTGTCCAAGTCTCAGCGCATCGCAGACAGTGACTCAGTTCAGTGGCTGATTGTTGAAATAGTACCAGGCTGCCTTGGCCCAATTCAAGGCAACATTGTCATCCTAGTTCCATGTAAATTCCTTGCAGAATTTATACCATGCGAGCTCAGTCTGATATAAGTAATCTATTCAAATAGAATTCTATGCTGCTAGGGCTGAAAAATCTCTAGTTATTTGGGTTTTGTTAGTATCATAGGTCCTAACCCACTACCCTAATTTGGTTCTCAGTTCCTATCTTTCACACGTTTTAACATTTTCATTTCATTTTTGCTTTATAGTTCATTACATATTTCCTTTTGCTGAATTGTCACCTTGATTTTCATTTAAAAGAAGGGTATAGCAAGAAACTCAACCACAGAAGCTTCGCTGTAGCAGTGTGAATTTTGAAATGAATTCACTGCAAATTTTAAGACACTGAATATCAAACAAGAGCACTGGGGTCATAATTTGAATCTATGCTTGAGATTTCTACAGGAGAGTAACTCTCTCCAAGAACTAGTGCTCAGGTCGTGTATATCACAACACATGCTTAGCCACTCTGGTGAAGAAGCCATGAGAAAGGGTAGGAACCCTGGAGGAAAACACAAGTGCTCCTTTCCTGTGCCTCTCTTGTTAATTATTCTACTTAGTAATTATTTTAAATCCTTTGGTGGTGAGACAGAGGTTAATTAGGAAGGGTCTGGGAAATATATTGTAATGTTCTTAGGGGAGTGATAGCTACAGACTTCTGGGAGTGCCCAACCTGTGAGTGTGGCTAGAGGTTTTGCAATGTGCACACACACTGCCTGTGGACAACTTGAAATCAATAGTGTTTTAATTCTCTATACCAAACTGAATTCAGGCTTTGGTACATTGTTTTGGAACCTAAAGGAGGTTATAGGTAGACCACAGTTATTAAAGAGTGTGAAGAGAGAATGGAAAGAATCTAGGAGAGGTTTTACTACACACACACACACACACACACACACACACACACACACACACACACACACACATTGGGTGCATTTAACAAATAGCAAATATATACAAGCTGAAATGTCCAAATAAATTTCCAATAAATAAAACAAAATATGAATGCAATAAGCTACTACTTAAGAGATTTTCAATACATATGAAAAATTTTCCTGGTCATAGGTATTTGTTTTATGACAATTTAGCTATACTTTTGTTTTTGTTTATATGCGCACCCATCTATGGTTTCTAAAGAAAAAAAAAATCACACAGGTTTCCTAAAATAGTGAAACAAGTCAGATCAATATCACCTTCTACTTCCTCATAAACTTTCAGGAAGTTAGCGACGAGAAGGTTAAGGTTTTGTACTATTTTAAAATCAATACAGTGAAGTGGAGAAGGGTGATCGCCAAGCAGACAGTGGTTATTTTAGCTCCTACTTTCTTGCTAACTAGCGGTGTGCCCTTGGGTAAAACATTTAACCTCAAAGATTTCTGTTTTCTCATGTGTAAAATGAGGACCTTGAACTACAAGATCTCTGAGAGTGTTCAACTAAATCTGCAACTAAATGGAAATATAGAAAACTTGACTGAAAGAGCAATACACAAAAAACAAAACTAGTGTGGAAAAAAATAGGGGCTTCTTCTAGTTTTGAATGCTTACAGAGTGTCACTCTTACAAATTTTTCCATTAAAAGCCTTTCTTTAAAAAGAAAGAAAATGGCCTTCAATTTGTATGTTTTTTTAAAGAATTGGATTATAAATAACAGCCTATAAATACATCTTTTATGTATATCTGTCTAATACAGCTAAACTGTACACTGTCTATGTTGGTCCTTTAGTCTGTTGATTTATTTTGAGTTCTTTATTTTTGACTTCTTTTATTTATTTTTTATTAATTTCATTAAGAAACAAATAGCAATAAGACTGTTACAAAACAGGTTAGTAGGACAGTTACAATAATTAATACATTGCATATTATAGTAATAGTGTTTGGACAGAATATCATGTCCGCATTTTGTACCATGAATAACTACTATGAAGACAACAATATGCAATAATTTGACTTCTCATGAATAAAAGATATATTTTGTTAAGTAAATTAAAAAATACCAATACATCACAATCAGGACCTTGCAGCAGGCAATCAAAAGTAGAAGTATCTGTTTCTATTAGAGCTATAAGGCAAAATTTCTGTATTTAATTTACCTTAGGGAATTATACTGAAAATGGCCTTTTTCCTAACTGTTCTTAATAAGAGGAGAAAGAGAAATAGCAAATGCATTTATAAGAAGTTAGCTTGGCCGGGCGTGGTGGCGCATGCCTGTAATCCCAGCACTTGGGAGGCTGAGGCAGGAGGATTGTTGTGAGTTCGAGACCAGCCTGAGCTACAAAGTGAGCTTAAAGCCAGCCTGAACT
>PVKA01046668.1:0-14790 GCA_004027165.1 Ctenomys sociabilis
ATGGTGGTTGGACAGGATATTATGTCGGCTTCTAGTACTACGGTCATCCACTAGGAAAATAATTATTGAATTTTTGATATAATTCAGGTATAAAAAATAAGTAAGCAGCTATACTCTTAATTCACTGATAAGAGATATCTGCTAAAATAATATCTGTAAATATAATATCATGTATGCACCTTGTACAATACCAAAACATGAAAACATTTTGCAATGTATTAATTTGTCGAATCTGTATTGTTAAGGCATCTTGAAACTGTCTGATTGACATTTGTAGTTCAATAAAATAAAAAAATAAAAAGTAAAATCTGTACAACAAGAATTATTATATGATTTTAAGCAACTATAATTATGGGAGAAACTTTCTACATTTTTTTTTAATCCATCGCAGAAACTGATAGGAAATCAGGCCCAAAATAAGTATTTGTTAGATCAGTCTAAAACAATCCACGCATGCGCACTTAGAGCATGCATACTGGGGCACGCAAAACAAACTCACGCTGGGAGGGTAAACATCAAACAAGTTAGCCAGGGTTTTCCCATAACTTCCACACATCTTTTCACGTGTAGCAACTCTAAATGTAAAGCGATGCATCAACACTTTTTTTTTTTAAACGATGAATACAACAGGCATTTATTTAAGGTATGGTATCTGCAGACCAGATAATATTTGTACTGTATGTTTTAGGGTTAACCAAGTTCATAAAAATATTGTGAAGGTAGCTGCATCCACAGATTTCAACTATGTGAGTGCCGGGGAGATGGTTCAGTAGAATAAGCACTTCCCTGGCAAGCGCAAGGGCCTGAGAACAATCCCCGGTTCCGCCCAAGAAAAAAAAATTAATTAAAAAATAAATAAATAAGTAGACTAACTTTGCCGGAGATAACTCAGCAGCGTAAGTGCCTGGCCTGCCAAACACAAGGAGCTTAGTTTGATCCTCAGTACAAAATATAAATAAATACATACATACATACATAAACCATGTGATTACTCCTTTGCCCATTCTTCTCTTTCTTTGCTTTCCCAAATAACCTCTCTGAGATATGGCTCAAGGTAGAATTTACCCTCCTCATATTTTATCCACTGTTCTTTGGGCAAGGTCTGATGCTTCACACTTAGGTACAGGGCTCTTTTAGTGTGAAACATCCTGTCATCATAAAGGCTCTCTGGAAGCCTTCTTATGGCTTCTCTTACATCTTCATCTCACATTAATCCCAGTTCATTGAACCCACTTGCTGGTGGCCCTTCATTTTGATGCACAATATATCAACACTTTGATCTGAAAAAAAATTTCATGATTTCTCCTGTGTTTTCAAGTTTTTATACTTCTGGAATAAGAGCTATTTTTTTTTTTTTTATGAGCAGAGAAAATTAAAGGAGAAAAGATTTAGATAAATAGTATTCAAAATGTTCAATGGGCCGGGTGCCGTGGTGCACACTTGTAACCCCAGCATGTGGCAGGCTGTGGCAGGAGCATTGCTGTGAGTTCAAGGTCAGCCTGAACTATACAGTAGGACCCAGTCTAAATAAGTGAATAAATAAATATATAAATACATAAAATGTGCCATGACGTACATCTTCATCTTTGAAAGACACTCCAAAATAATGAAATGATAACATTATGTACAACCCTAAAAAGGATAGCTTTGGGAAATAAATAAAACTCATACTTTTTAGGAATAAAAGTGATTAAAAAATTTTAAAAAGGTATAAAAGTTGAATAATTCAGTAATTATAGAGAAAGTGGAAAATGAAAGGATTTTCTCCACCAAAAGATGCTTTCCTTTGGTGATTTTATAAGTGGGATTTCAACTTTTCAGAGAAGTATCATATTTCACTTTGTACAATATAGGAAAAAAATAAAAGGAATGTGTGAACTTTGTTTTGTCAAATGGAATACTCCTTGCAAGAACATTAGTTAAGTGTTGGGGCACATAAGCATCTGTTAACCAATCTCTTCCATGAGAATAGGCACAAAGATATTAAATGAAAAATAATTCTTGGGAGAGAAAGAGGACAAAACAAAGGGAAAAGATATATTTATGTAAATATGCAAGACAATTTGGATAATTATACTGCTGATTTCTGCTGGTCTTTTAAAAGAAGCAATTAATGCTTAATTTTTTTTTCTTTCTCTTTTTTAATTTCTTGTAACTATTTTCAAATCAATTTTCTTCGTTTGTATCTAGTAACCTGAATGACTCATTTGAAGATAACATCATGCAATACAGCAACCACTGTTGAATTCCAATTTCTTTTGTTTAGTGAAATTTTGTATGTTTTCAAATTTATTTTTGTTTAAGTATTTTGTGGTTTTTTTTTTTTTTTAAATAAGGGCCGCTCATATAGCTCGTGGGATTAAAGCGCTTGCTTAGGTGGAGCTCAGTGGCAGGGGTTCTATCCCCAGTGCTGGCCCCGCCCTCGAGGCGCACCCCTATAATTCCAACACGTGGGAGGATGAAAACAGGAGTCACTCTGAGTCCAACCTATGCAAAGCAGGGAAAGACTTGCAAGCACTGAAATGCAATATTATATTATCTTACAACTTGGAACTGTATAGAGACCCTGTAGACCTTGTCCTAAATACATTAAAAAGAAAGAAAGAAAGAAAGAAAGAAAGAAAGAAAGAAAGAAAGAAAGAAAGAAAGAAAGAAAGAAAGAAAGAAAGAAAGAAAATTCTTGCTGGGGACATAGCTCAGTGGCACGGTGCCTGCCTGGCAAGTGGGAGGTCCTGAGTTCAATTCCCAGTATAAAAAACAACAAAAAATTACTCTCAAAAATAATTCTTGTTGCTAGGTATTAACATATATTCCAGGATCAAGAAGTGGTTACAAATATATATTCTAATAATTAAGAAATACATTATTATGGTTCACTATATTAAAGAAAGAAAATCTTGTAATTTCTAACTGGCAAGAGGCAAGGGTTTTTTTGAGGGGTAAAATTCAAGATGTATTCTGAATCAATTATACATATAAAAACCACACTTTTATTAAAACCGGTAAGAGAGATTTCTGTAACTTAATAAAAGACATAAGAAATTATGATGAAATGGGTAACTACCTGATATTTAATTTAAATAAAAGAATGGGGAAAGGAAAGTTCTCACTGTCATTTTTCAGTAGTACTTCAAGATCCTCACCAATGCAGTAACACAGAAGAAGAAAACAAGGAGCTATTAACATTGAGAAGGAGAGGAGAAAGGGGCATTACTGCTATGAAAAATGTGACAAAAACCAATGAGCCAATGGCATGGCAAAATTCTGTATGATGGCAGACAGTAGACTCACAAGAGCAAATATTCTTTTTTTTTTTTTTTTTTTTTTTTTTTTTTTTTGAGACAGGGTCTCGCTATGCAGTTCAGGCTGGCTTTAAGCTCACTTTGTAGCTCAGGCTGGTCTCGAACTCACAACAATCCTCCTGCCTCAGCCTCCCGAGTGCTGGGATTACAGGCATGCGCCACCACGCCTGGCATTATTCTTTCTTTTAAATGTATTTGGTAGAAGGTCTCATTACAGCTACTGAGACTGGGTGTGGTAGTGCACGCCTGTAACCCCAGAATTTGGGAGGCTGAAAATAGAAGAATCACTAGATCTATATAGTGAGTGAGACCCTGTAGACCCTATGCTAAACACACAGACACACACACACACACACACACTCACACACACATCTATCTATCTATCTATCTATCTATCTATCTATCTATCTATCTACCTACCTATCTATCTTCAATAGATGTTACCAGTGCCTGCAAGGAAAAACACTCAGTGGCATATCATAATTTCTGTTCCTCATGAGGTAAAGCTAAATAACACACAAAGACTCTATACAGTTCCAAGTTGTAAGATAATATCGCATTTCAGTGCTTGCAAGTCTTTCCCTGCTTTGCGTAATCAGCTCTAATTTGGAGTGGCTGAAATCCAATGAATACTGTTTCTTTTAGCGACTGCTGCATTTGGAAGACAAAGACCATGCTCCCAATTAGAAGCACATCTTTCACATTCGAGAGACATCCAGAGCCTGTGGAACATCCTGTGACAGCCTCCTGCGCTTAGCAACCGCAAGCAAGTGGGCTGGGAACCTGTGGAGCCTAGAGACATTAAGAAATCAATTTCCACTAAAGTGGCTTGAAATTTGCAGTTCTTTTTTTCCCAAGGTGTTATGAAGAGGTGCTGGAGCCATGGAGCGATTAGGAATGATGAGGAGCTGGGGAGATAGCTCAGGGGAATAAGTGTTTGCCTGGCAAGCACAAGGTCCTGAGTTCCATCCCTGGTACCACCAAAAAAAAAAAAAAATAATAATAATAGTAATAAATTTTAAGGGTTGGCCAAATAGCTAAGCAGATTAAAGCACCTACAAGTAGACCCAGGGGCCTGGGGTTCGATCCCTGGGCGTGCCATGCTGGCCCTGCACCTGGGGCATGCTGAGACAGCAATTGAGACTGGGTGTGATGGCACGCATCTGTAATCCCAGCTCTTGGGAGGCTGTAAATAGTGGATCTCTATGAGTCCAATCTAGTAGTGAGACCCTGAACACTCTGTAGCCCTTCCCTAAAATACAAAAACAAAAAGCAAAGGAATAATGTACGTTCCATTGCTTCTATAATATTCTGTAGCTCAAATTGTCCTATGTATGTTTTCTGCTCCATTTTTTTCTTCTAGTCTAAAAGAAAAACATCATGCCTTGTGAACATGTGTACAAGAGAAACACCTGTCTGTCTACAGTGTTTGTCTCCAGTGAGCACATCTCTCTTAACAGTGCTTCCTTTTTGTATGGCTATTAACTACAAAAAGAAGGGCATCGTAAAGTGCTCAGAGATTTGAGGAGAAAAGACACATTCTCTTCTGAGGTGCAGGTACAAAAAGATACACCTAAACTTAATGTTAGGTATATCCCTACAGGACAGGAAGAAAATTTCTTCTAGGATACACAAAAGCTATAGTCAAATGAGTTTCCAATATTTCTGAAGGAGTGGAAATTAGATTTCATGGGTTAAAAAATGCATGTCAGTGCATTTTCTCCCCTCCAAGGTGAATTTCTTATGGGGAATCCAGAAACAAGGGCAGAAAAACAACCAGGGAAGTTCTGGGAAGAACTGGAATCAGGGCCTGAAAACACTTAAGTGGTAGACTATTCTCTCTGTAGCTTTTGCTTTTGCTTCTCGGAGATAGTTTATTTTTCTCTCCGCAAATCAGCTGCTTCTTAGTGTTCTGTTTCATTATGCCTAGCAGAATCTCAGTTTCAGATTTCTCAGGAGACAGACTCTGATTGGTCCAGCAAGGCCAAGTGATTGGACAATCTCTGGCCAGTCACTGTATGACTAGTCAAAGTTCCCTCTTCTGGAAGATACTGCTCGATGGGTGAGTGGGGAACTGTTTTGGGGGTAAAGGAGGCTTGTGTGCATTGGACATCCATCTCAAAGTGGTACAGCAAACTCCTCAGCCCAATTCTTACAGCTCTTATCTGGACTATTAGCATTGTTAGAATTCTTTTAGGTGTTGAGAGTGAAAACAGATTCATTTTCAGTTTCAGCAGTCCTTTATCTTCCACATTGGTTGTCCATTTTTTGTTTGTTTGTTTGTTCATTTCTTCACAAATAACTATTTGTGGAGTGACAACAAAATACTGGTGCTTTTCTGAGCATTTGGGGTACAATAAAAAACACATACATAATCCTGGGCTTCATGACAACCTGTCAATCTTTACTGTTTCTCATTTCACAGCCAGAGGTTTAAAAAAAAAATAGAGCGAGTGTGGTAAGAAACTGAGACCATAACAGCAAAATACAAAGGGTGCCTTTGTTGGCAGGGAACCTGGTGATTTTTGTAGTAGACCCATAATACTGTGGAAAGTTCTTGTGATTGAGGTAGGGATTGAACTTTTGCCATCATGTATAAGCAGGAATGTTAAATTCCTCCGTGAGTTTACAGAGCTTCCAAAGCAAGCCTTTTGAAAAATGTACTTGTCACATTAGTAGTTGCTTTTATACATTTACTCAGTGACTTTTGAGTAAAAACAAAGACCAGGTGACTTTCTGAATAAAAACAATGAGAGAAATGACTTATTTCAATTGTCCTCATGCAAATATTTTGTTAATAGCACAACAAATGATGTAAAACAGATCATTAAAATTAATGTTACTGAATTCGTTCCTTGTTTTAGCCACTCTTTAAGTGCTTAGAATATATCTTAATTTAGTCCTTCCAGCAAAATATATGCACTGAGTTTAAATCTATGGTCATGTATCTGCCAAGTTTAATCAGTTATTTAAATCTTGTCTAATCCTGGTCTTATATTCTTTCTCTTTTTCTGCTTGCTTTGTGGTTGCTTCACTGTCTTCTTTGGCTGAGATTTCTTTTGGTTGTTGTGTCATTGTTTTTGTCATTTAGAACAGAGAATTTAGGCTACTGATTTGAAATTTTTTTTAGAAGAAAGCATTCAAGCTATAGCCTTCCCTTGTAAGCAATGGTTTGTCTTAGTGCTGTATTTTGCTGTGTTGTATTTTCACTTTCATTTAGCTAAGTGTGTATTTTGATTTTAAACTTCCTCTTTGATGAATGGATTATTCAATATAGTGTTGTTTAGTTTACAGTGTTTGGAGATTTATTTTATTTTTTCTTCCCTTCTTTCTTTTTGAAATTTATTTATTTATTTTTGTCTTTTTGAGACAAGCTCTCACTATGTAATTCAGGCTTGAGCTCACTTTGTAGCCCCGACTGGTCTGGAACTCCCAACAATTCTCCTGTCTCAGCTCATGAGTACCAGAATTACAGCTGTGCACCACTGAGCCTCGCACTGCTATTTTTCTGCTATTTATATGTACTATTCTGGAAGAAGAACATGTTGTATAACTCCAATTATTTTATTTTTATTTTAAGGAATTTGTAAAAATATATTTTAGTACAGGGTCTCACTGTGTAGATTGGACTCACAGCAATTTTCCTGTTTCCAGCCTCCCAAGTGCTGGGATTACAGGTGCTCAGTCATTTCAGCATGCCCCGGGGGCAGCGCCAGCATGGCAAGCCGGGGATCCAACCCTGGCTGCTGCCCTCTGCCTAAGCAGACACTTTAGTCCACTGAGCTATCAGGTGGGCCCATTTTTATTTTATTTTATTTTTGTTTGTTTGTTTTTGGTGGAACTGGGGATTGAACTCAGGCCCTTGCACTTGTCAGGGAAGTGCTTCATTCACTGAGCCATCTCCCCCGCCCATATTTATTTTATTTTATTTTATTTTTTTTGAGACAGGGTCTCAGTATGAGTTCAGGCTGGTCTTGAACTGAACTATGTAGTTTAAGCTGTCCTTGAATTTGTGGCTATCCTCCTGCATCAGGATCCTGAGTGCTGGGATTAAGGCCTGTACTGCCATGCCTGGTTTTTTTTTTTTTACAACTTTTGATGCTTGTTTTACAACTCATGATATATTTGATATGCATTGTTTGGATACTCTAAAAGAATGATGAGCTCTAGTTTTTTGTTTTGTTTTGTTTTTTGTGTGTGTAGGCTCTCACCACGAAGTTTCAACTAGTAGTGATCCTCCTGTTTTCAGCCTCCCCGGTGCTAGGATTAAAGGCACGTGCCGCCAGGCCCGGACTCAGTCACGGCATGTGGTGTGAGGGATCGAACCCCGGCGCTTAGCCCACTGAGCTATCTCCCTGGCCCTGGTGCATTCTATACAGGACAGCTAAATCCTTTTAATTCATTGTATTGAATTTTTCTACAATTTGATTATTTTCTATATAGCTGATCACTCAGTATGCAGAAGGGGTGCTTAAGGCCCAACTATAGATGTGGGTTTGTCCATTTATCTTTTCCTTCTACCAGCTTTGGCTGCACATATTTTGTAGCTCTGTCATTGTGCGCACACCTATTTAGGGTTTCTGTCTTCTTGGCAGCCCGATTCTTCACCATTCTGAGCTCAGGTGACGTTTTGGCCTCGGAGCCCTGAGGAGGTGGGACGCCAAGGGTGCACTGCCAATCCCAGCCTGACACCTCCTCCAGGTGAAAGTGATGTCGCCTTTTTTTTAAAATTAATAGTTGTGCAACACTATTGTTCACCCTTTAATTTTCAGGATACCAATATCACTATATCTGGAATGAGTGTCTTGTAGACAACATTCATTTATCTCTTTCACTTGGTGTTTTAAAGCCATTTATATTTCATATAATCGTTGATATACAGTACTATGCATATTATTAATTTTTGTTTGCCTCTTCTCCCTCCCATTTTCTGGTGGGTTGTATGAACACTGTTTTAGGATTCTGTTTTAATTTTATACACTTATATTTCCTCATACAGCTTTTATTTTTTACTGGATTCTCTGGATGTTACAGTTATATATAACTTAGCACAATCTAATTATAGCAGTGTTTTACCAGTTCAAGAAAAATTTAGAAATCTGACCTTTCTTTAATATCTGTCTCTTCACCTTTATCATTTACAATGTAATTACTTTAAGTGTTTCCTCTGCATACAGTAAAAGCCATATAAGTTAGTAATGTAGTAATGCTTTTATTTCAACAGCAAGTATAATTTAGAAAATTCAAGAGAAGAAAGTATATTGACTTCCTTATTATTATTGTTATTACTACTGCTTTGCTCTTTTTGTTGTACAGGGTGTTGAACCCAGAGCCCTGACACTGAGCTACATATCTAGGCATTTAAAAAAATTCTTGCTGGCCAGATAGCTCAGAGCACAGCAGCCATGGTTCAATCCCCAGTGTGCCTTGCTGGCTCTGCCCCTAGGCCCACTGAGAGGGTGATTGAGACTGGGTATGGGGGCATGCTCCCATAATCCCAGCACTTGGCAGGCTGAAAATAGGAGCATCACCTTGAGTCCAATCTGTGTAGTGAGACCCTGTAGACCTGGTACTAAATACATTTAAAAAAAAGTTATTTTTAAAATTGTCAAGCAGGGTCTCACTAAATTGTCAAGTTGCCCGAGAACTCAAATTTTCAATCCTGCTTCAGCCTTCCAGAATGCTAAGATAGTAGCTCTTCGGTTTGCCACCATGGCTGGCTTTTTAAATCTTTTTTTGTTTTAATCTTATCCTTCCCTTGTATTCTAAAATTTCCTCTTAAGTCATGACTTTTCTGTTTAGATAATTCCAGCACAGGTTTGCTGGTGATAAGTCCTTTTAATTTTTCTTCATAAGAAAATGCTCTGAGGGGGCCAGGGAGATGGCTTAGCAGAATAAACACTTCCCTGGCAAGCGCAAGGGCCTGAGTTCAATCCCTGGTCCCTGGTTCTTCCAAAAAAAAAAAAAAAAAGAGAGAGAGAGAGAGAGAGAGAGAGAGAGAGAGAGAGAGAAAATGCTCTGAAACTGGCTCAGTTAAAATGATTTAAGGTGCATTTTGAAAATTTTTGTTTTGGACACTGAAGAATGGATTAGGGAGAGGTTAAATTGGAGCAGAAAGATTAGTGAGGAAGCTTTTACAGAGACCTCACTGAAGGCTGGGCATGGTGGTGCATGTCTGGAATCCCAGCATTTGGAGGCTGAGGCAACAGGATCCTTGAGAGTTCAAGACCAGCCTGGGCTACAAAGTGAGCTCAAGGCCAACCTAAACTGCATAGTGAGACTCTTTCAAAAGACAAAAAGAAAGAAAGATAAAAGAGAGCTCACTGAATGAGGAGCCTGTGCTCAGGCTTTACCACAGAGATGGAGAAGGAAAGATAGCCTGAAATAGCATTGCCCACTGGAACCGATGAAGCCAAGACTGAGAGCCATAAGTGTGATTGAAAATTGTCAAGTAGCCACATTAAAAAAAAAAGTAAAAATAAGTAAGTGGGATTCTTTTTAATAATACAATTTACTTAATCCTATATATACAAAAACTGCTACTTTAAAATATCAATATAAAAATGTATATTAAACATATTTTTGGTACCAAGCTCTTGAAAAGTGCTGTGTATTTCACACTTTGGTGCATCTCAGTTTGACTGGTCATGTTGAGCTGGTTAAGAGACAAAAGGTTGGAGAGCCAATATGGACAGCCTTGGGGCACTCAGCAGTCGTGCGGCTAGTGGCCACTTATGGGATAGAAGTTGGGACAAAGTGGGGTAAGGGGATCCAGAAATGCTAAGGTTTTTGTTTTTTGTTTTTTGTTTTGCAGAGCCAGGGATTGAACTCAGGCCCTTGCGCTTGCCAGGCAAGCAGTTGTTCAAGTGAGCTATCTCCCTGACTCCTGATGCCAAGGTTTTGCTTAGATGACTGTGATGGTGTTTCCATCAGAGAGCTCAAGAAGGTGAGCTGGCAGGATGAGCCACTTGTAATCTGGACCAGTGCTTTGAAGCCCAGCTAAATGGCTGCGCAAGAATCTAAATCCTTGAGGGCTTGCTAGGGCGTGCAGCTTCAACCTAGTCTATGAGCTCTTCTTTCTAATCTATTGGCACCTGGGCATCTATTATTTACTAAGGGAGCAAAAGGGAGAGAAATAGGTTGGGCAAAAGACACGTGTTTAGTGTGGGGAGGGTTAGAAGAGTAGGGAAAGGAAGGGTGTGTAGAGCTAAAGAAACGTGCCTGTTTAGGAGGTTCATGTAGACCCTCAGTCTTGGGGTTCATTCTTTAAGATGTGTGAATGAGTCAAAAGATTCTTTTTTTTTTTTTGGCGGAATTAGGGATTGAACTCAGACTCTTGTGCTTGCCAGGCGAGTGCTTACTCTACTGAGCTATCTCCTCAGTCCCTAGTGGAAAGATTCTTACCTTTCCTTGAGACTTACTAAACAAAACAAGTAATAGTTTGAGAATGTACCTCTAAATACACCCACCAAAATGACAGTGCAAAATTTTGTCTAGTTAGAAATTTTTTTGATTTTAAGTCCGTGGTATTTTTGTCATGTACCTGTATTGTACGACTTGAGTTTAGGAACTATTATTTCTTTATAATGAATGTTACATGTAGTTAATTGGAAAATCGAAGTGTACAGAAAGAACAGCCTACAGTTTTCTTGTAATCTCATTTTCCTGTGATAATAATCATCTGTGGTACTTTTTCTTTTTTTTTTGACAGAACTGGGGATTGAACTCAGGCTCTTATGCTCGCCAGGGAAGTGCTTATTCCACTGAGCCATCTCCCCGGTCCCCGTGGTACTTTTTCTAGAAAAACATTATCACACTATTCCCAATATTCTGCAATTTTTATTAAGAAAAGCCTTAAATAATTTTTGCTTCCAAACAGAATCTACCACAGCCTTAGAATGTTGGCTAGGTTTAATCGTGTAGACACAGCTTAGTTTGCTGAGATATGGCTACATTGCCCGTAATGCTTTACTATGTAAGCATTTGATGTTAACAGTGAATGTCTATGACCTATCCTCTACACAGTTGCATATGCATCTTCATACGTGTGTGCATGATAACCTGCAGATGATTTCAGGAAACTTGTGCATCATGTGGTATCCCTGCTTCTGTGAAGACCTCCAATGCTAATACTTTATTTTATTTTGGGGGGCTGGGGAGATAGCTCAGTAGAATAAGCTCCTGCCTGGCAAGCACAGGGTCCTAAGTTCAATTCTGGGTACTGCAAAAATAAATACATAAATAAAATAAAATATAGTTTCGTGTTTTTATGAGCTGGCCAGATAGCTCAGTGTATTAAAGTACCTGCTTAGGCAGATGCAGGGGCTGTGGGTTTGATCCTTAGCATGCATGTGAATGAGACTGGGCATAGTGGTACATGCTTGTAATTCCAGCCCTTGGGAGGCTGAAAAACAGGAAGGATCACTACGAGTCCAATTTGTGTAGTAAGACACTATAGACCCTATACTAAATACATACAAAAAATTAAAAAATACTTTTTTTGGCCATCTCAGCCTACCCTGGTGGCAGGGCTGGTGTGGCATGTGGTGCCCAAGATTGAACTGTGGTCTCTGTGCTAGTCTAAGCTTGCCTAAGCAGGCACTTTAGATTGCTGAGCTATCTTGTCAGGCCCAATGGTAATACTTTAACTAGTATTACTAGTGGCTGCAGCATTGGCATCCAAGCCAGCTTGTGCTTCGGACACATCTTAGGCACCCCTTACACTTCCCATCTACCTTAGCTCCTCAGTCCACCTCCACTTCCATTCAGTTTCCAGCTCTTTCCACTATTTTCAATCCAAAACACTGTGTTACCAGGTATGAGATTTGACAAAGTCTTCAACAGTTGCCTTCGGGGCCAGGTCACTGTCCCTGGAAGTACAGAAGCAACTTTTGTGCAGAAGGAAGACAACATGGACATTGTTTTTAATTCTGTCTGTCCCTCTTATAGACTAAGATATGGCAGATGAGTGTCTATATAGTTGGTGGAAGATCTCCCGTGTGGCTAAGCAGCTGGCTGGATTTCTTCATGATTCATTGGCCAGCACTGTTCTTCCTTTCCATGTCTCCCTATTTTACTTTCCTTCCCCCTCTTTCTGATTTTTATGGTGATGATGCTACCACACATAACACTAGCACTGAAAGCTTTGCCTGAAACTTTTCTAGGAATTCCAGGTTTATGCAGGAGTGAGGAGTAAAATAGCGAATCCTCAGAATGAGATTTGGAGTTGAAATTCCCCCTTATCTGAAATCAGCAGGGTCCTGATTATTGTAGGACAGTTTATTGATAAGTTATGTCATGCAAGACAGAAGCCCTGTATTAGAGCTTGGGGCAACTGCAGAGTAGAACAGCTGAAAACCAGGCCCAGGATCTGATTATGCAGTGGATGTGCTAGGCACAGACACAAGAGCAGTCTTGGGAAGCCACTACAGTAAGAAGTTGGAGTTCCTAGATTTCTCTAACCTTCCAGGCTGGCAGGAATAGCCCGTATCCCACTTATCAGAGAAAGCCCAGGTCTGCTTGCCTGGGAGCACACTCAATGACCTAATCAGAAGCAGGTGCCTTTCAGGACGAGGCTTGCTTTCCTCCCAAGATGCCCCCAGCATAGTTCATTGCCTCTTGGCTGAATAGCAAAGTCAGTTTTCAGCACAGCCTGAGCAGGAAATTACAAGCTCTGGTCTGAGAAGAAATAGATCACATGCTGGAGGGACTACAGGATCCAGCAAACAGGCATGAACATAGAGTGAGGGGACGTGCGTAGGCATGTACCTGGGGCACAGGCGTCTCCTGGTGTCCACAGTAGCGACTTGATGGAAGGGATGGAAGAGGTGATGTGCTCTTTAGCAGAACCCTAATGCAGGGTCTTTAAATTCTCCAATCACAGCTGTGATCAGTGAAAGGGACAAAAGGAAGGGTCTGACACTGTCCATTCCCAAGTATTACATTAGAGATAATTTTGAGGAGAAATTGCAGATACTTGCGAAAACTTCAGCTACTTGAAAGATCAGAAGTATTGCCATCCGTGACTCATATATTACTGGTGACGAGTTTAGATTTTGCAAGTTTGTATCTCTACAACTTAATGTTAATGTTGCTGAAATCTTCATTGTGTTTCCAGACTACTCTGACTTACTCTGCTAGCTTGTAATCAGTCAACCTGTTTCATGTAGCCAAGAAGTACCTGCAAGAGGCACTTAGCAATATGGCACAGATACAGTAGATTATGCATTACAAATATCTGGCTCCTTATTTATTTATTTACTTACTTATTTATTTTGGTGGTTAGCTCAGCGTACCCTGGGGGCAGGGCTGGCGTAGCATGTGGTGCCAGATATCAAACCACACTCCCTGTGCTCTTGCCTAGGCAGGTGCTTTAGACTGCTGTGCTATCTTGCTGATCCTTGTTCCCTTTTCTTTCTTTCTTTCTTTTTTTTTTTTTGCAGAATTGGGGATTGAACTCAGACCCTCACATTTGCCAGGGAAGCACTTATTCCACTGAGCCAACTCCCTGGCCCCTTGACCCTTGTTTCCTATGTTTATACTTTTGTTTCGTTATCTTTCATCCTCCAGAAGTTTAGCCTAACGAGTTCACACAGAGCAGTATTTACATTTTGTCTTTCACATTTGTAGGTTTTAAGGAAGTCCTTCAAAACCATAAATGTATTGTTAGAATTTTTTTACTACTTTTATAATTATGTAAAACATACAATATATACACATAATTCTTATACTTGTTGCCTAGTTCTCCCTTCCTGTTCTTTTGCTTCATTGATTAGAATTCAGTTTCCTACTGATTCTGTTGATGTCTTATCCATTGCCTTAGATTTGCAACTTCTTTTTCTTGATTATATATAATTATTTTAATCATCTGTGTAGCTTAGATATCATCTTGTTTATTCCCTTACATCTTTTATTCTGCCTTAAATACTTTCCTTTTGAAACTATGTGAAACACAGATTAGAACTTGCACTTCACTACTTAGGAATTTTCAATGGTTTACAACTAAATACGTATAATTAACAAGCTATATAAATTATAGCACTTCTGTCTTGATTGCTTTTCTCGCCTTGCTGAGACAAAATACCCGGCACCCCAAACTGGGGAAGGAAAGGTTTATTTAGGTCACAGTTTGTGGAGATTTCAGGCTGCAATTAGCTGACTCCAAAGCAGGGTGACACATGGCATGGGGCAACAGTTCAAGATAGCAGAAGACAGCAAAAGCAGCAAGAGCAAAAGGGGACGAGAGCAGGCCTCTTGTCCTCCCTTATATTGTAAGCAGCCCCAAGCCCCAGGGCAGGTGCAGCGCTCACACCACCTCCCTGCCCTGGTCTTGCACAGGCTCAGGATGCTTACAAGGTGAGGGCCCTGGCTCCTTGCTGAGTCACTTAGTTAAACTTCTCAAGTTGACACAATGTGTCAACCATTACAGCTTCCTAAGGACAAACCATTTTTTTTTTTTTTTTTTTACAGACTTTACATGTATTAACTC
>PVKA01046669.1:0-14790 GCA_004027165.1 Ctenomys sociabilis
AGTGAAATAAACCAGACACACATGTGTAAATATCGTATAGTCTCCCTAGTATAACAAGCGAAAAGCAGAAATACAAAAGGAAATGTATAACAAGTAAAATCAATTGAGTCAGATAAGGCAAAGTGAATGGCATATGCTGCAGGATACTAGTCAGCTTTTCTTCTGGATGGTTAACAACCTAAGATCCCAAGTCAGAGTTAAAGAAATAGAAGAGCCACAAGGCCAGCCAACATTTTGGCCCTAGCCTTTCAAGATCAGCGAAGACTCAGGACATAGGAGAACCTGTACTGCAATATTATGAGACTCAGGTGAGCTCCAAATTTTCTGAGCAAGGAGATTGTGGAGCCACAGAGGAAAGAGATTGAAGTTCTATAGTGTGCCTGGAGAGAGTCACATGAAGAGAAAATTTTCTCTCAGGCTCTCACAGAGAGCAATCTGGTCTTGCTTCCTGACACTATTGTAGAGTGTCTGCCCCAGGGTACTCAGACACATCATCCCAGCACTGGATCAAAAATCAGTCACAAACTACAGAAGCTGCCCCATGACTGCGTGAGGCTTTGAGGCAGCCTCTGGAGTTTGTGCTAGACACAAACCATAACACCTACATACAGCAAGAATCTTTTCACCTATATTTTCCTTGTCCATCACCAACACAAATGCTTGACCACTTTGGTCCAGATATCTCTCCAGGCCCTGAAGTCAGTCCACCCTGAGCCTGCAAACACCTTGTGTCTTCATTTCCTATGAAATGATTATGTCCTTTTACTTTAAGATCCTTCTTTGCTGCTAGATCCTTAGTGGAGTGGAATTCTGTTACAAATAAATGATCTTTGTCTAAAAATGCCTCAAAGCAAAAGAAGAAAGAGACAAAGATACATAGAGTTGTGCTACTAATTGCTATTAGTTCATTGAAAGGAAAGGTTTATGCCTACATTGTGTGATCACATTTTCATGCCCACATCTTGTAATATGAGCAGCTACTTTGAAGATAACAATATCACTGTATTAATCATCATTATTCCCCTACAATGTTGCTTTGAAATTTTATACCATGGTTTCTTTTTCTATTCTTTAAAATAAAAATAAATAAATCATTCTAATAATAAACTTGTATGTGTTATTATATGTAATAAGCGCTAAAGTACATTCAGATGGAACAGCAATGAATCACTCATTCTAACACATTGTATTTGTAAAACTTAAAGACTGCTAGTGTTGAAAGTGAAAATGACAAAGCAGATTGAGAAAGTATAATGTAGCAGTGATGCTGTCAGCTGGTAGATCAGCCATGTCTGCTTCAGAAAGACAAAAAAATGAACTGTGAGAGACCACGAGCCTGTTCCAAACAGAAGGTGCTGCAGAGTGTAGAGATGAAGATTCATGGCCTAGGCAGGAGGCTGAAGGAGTTTAGTTAAAGAGAGAAGCCAGGGCCCCAGGTTGATCAGATCTTAGGAGAGTAGGGGGCCATCTTTCTTGGCCCCTTGAACAACCAGTGGAGTCTGGACAAGGTCTGCTTCAACATCCTCAAAAGACTAAGTACCAGGGTGCTGAGCCCCATGACTTTAAGCTCAACTCAGTGCATCTCAGTAGGGGGCTGGCCAGCAGAGCATGGTGTTACCTTGGGTTGCTCATGTCCGCTGAGCAGGTGGTCTCCTGGTTTACACCTCTTTTAAGGCTGAAAGACTAAGGCTCGTCTAGAAACAAATCTCACTCTCCATCCTGCTGAATGCTGTCCAATGATAGAGTGATCAGAATGACCCTTGGCAGAGCGCATCCTTCTGCTTGGCACAATATAATTTCTATCACCTCTACAAACTTTCTCTAACTCTTCCCTAAAAATAGTGCTTCAATTAGAAAGTGACACAACTTCTGTTGGGGAAGGTGCAAAAAACTGTGAAATGTTCCACAAGGGAAGGAACAGGTGAGTCCCCAGTAGATCATCAAATGCCAAATGATATGCCATAAAGTATGGTAACTGACTATTATTAAAATAATGTATTGCTTATCACACAGTGCCCAAGTGGTCTTTCAGTTGCTCTATAATTACCCTGTGATAGGTGATGTTTTTTTCCTTCCAGAGCTGGGAACTAAGGGTAGGAGGGCAGCACCTGTCATAACACAGGAAGAAAGCACAGAGAGGGATAGGTTTCTGCCAAGTGGGGCTTTGCTGCATTCCTTCAAAGATCCCCAGTAGGGTTAAATGTTGTGCAGGGTTCCCAGGTGATTAGGTACCAGCCAACGGTGAGAGCCATTCCCTGCAGACACTGCCCTGCTTTCTAGAGATGGATCCTCATCTGCCCTTAAAGTTACTTCTGTAAGAAGATTTTTTTGCTGCTAGTTAGAAAATACAACCCATATTGGTGAGGGATTGGGTGTGATAAGGATGAGGATGAAGATCAGGATGCATGGAAGCTTGAGACACCAAGAAAGGGGCAGATACTGTTCTCCAAGGCTAAGAAGTGAGATTTGGTCATTTTGGGATTCAGCATCACTAGGGAGATGGAGAAAGCAGAGGCTCCTGAGATGCAGACTCAGCCCAGAGAGCCTGGAGAAGGTGAGGAAGCCAAGGCCAGAGGGAACGAAAGGGTGAGAGGTGCCCAGAAACTGTGGGAGTCTGAACTGTCATTTCTCAGATGGCAAAGGGAAATTGAGACTGGGGAAATGAGGCAAGGTTGTGTGGTGCAGGAATATGCAGTGCATTGAGGACAGTTCTAGACTTCTGAATCCATCCGGACAGGCCCAAACGTGAGACTGTTGTGAAAAGATTTGTGCCCAGGCAAGGAGAAAAAAGCAGGAGAAACACTGTTCTAACTCTTCTTCTCTTTCCCCTCACAGCCCTCCAACAGATGGCTTCCCTGCTCTGGAGCATGATAAGAGGAGAGGTCAAATTTCTAAGAAGGACAAAAGTTTCCAAAATTCAGCTGGAGGCAAGATACAAAGGGAGTCTGCTGGGCTGGTTCATCTCTTCCCCGAGTGAATAACAAAGGTCATGGCTGAAGTGGAATCTGATTTTACCAAATGAGATATAAATGAACCAAAGGAAAACAATATTCCAGAAAAGCCACTGCCCCTTCTTGATTATGGCTGTCCTGTATGCGCAGGATGGCAGGTTATCTTTTTCAACCCATCTAAATCTGGTCTTGTACGTTGTAGGTGGCTGTAGTGGTTGATATGTTGTGTCAAGATGACTCTGGCGCAGCTCTGGTGCAGTTCTGGCTCAGTTCCGGCTGGTGGGGGCCCCGCCCTGGAGCACAGTTGGTTCTGCCCTAGAGTGACTCAGCACAAAGGGACCATATAAAGGAGGGTTGAGGAAGGGGTAGATCCTTCTCTCTTCCTCACTTCGTTGGAAGAACTTTAGTCTTCACGTTCAGCTCGGCCTTCATAGCCTGGTTTGCAGCGTAGACTCTTTGGCCTCCAGCTTGAGTCTCAGACTTTAGCCTCCATCACAGACTCTTCTGCCTCCCCTTGTACACCCATTAGCTGACAAACAGAAACTTTCACAGACCACAGCAGTGAGCTTCAGACCTTGGGAGTGAGTTCTTTAGTCTGAGGTATGCAGACATCCTCTGCGTGCTCCCTCATCTGACTCTGTGGCTGACTGTCGTAAACTAGTCTTGTAATTCCTTATCTTGTGTTAATTTCTGTTCCTTATATTATATCTGCTCCTCTAAGTATACCCTAACTGATACAGTGGCCAAGTAAGTGTTTGTCTAGTGAATTTATTACTGAAGAGAAAGATATATATGTGTCTAGCTCTACAAAAACAAATCTGTTTCTCTTTCCATTGTTCTACAGATTTAAGTTGTAGGAGATGTTACTTCTTGTGGGAAACCTTGCTGGGCCACATCAGAAAGTGCAGTTGTATGTTGCAACAGCCTCAAATGATGTATGCACATTCTACATTTCAGTATAAGTACCTCTTATAGGTTTTCCTATGTATTTTTTTTTTTACCACAATATCCTTGGTTTGATTTTTTTATTGTTTTATTTATGCTTCCTTACTTGTTTGAGACACAGACTCACTATATAGTTCAGGTTGGCCTCAAACTCCCTATGGAGCTCAGGCTGGTTTTAAACATATAGTAATCCTCTTGTCTCAGCCTTCTTAGTATCCTCAGTTGTTAATACATACCTGACAATGAGTAGATGTTTCACAAAATGTTTGTTGAAGGATTGAGTGTCAAAAGCCATCCATGCACACATGATATTCAAGTTTCTATGCTCCATTCCATGAGTCCTTCATTTCTTAGAGAAACCACTTTTCCCATTTGTAATCCTGGTTGAGTTTTAAATGCAAATGCCTTCTTCTTCTTCTTCTTCTTCTTCTTCTTCTTCTTCTTCTTCTTCTTCTTCTTCTTCTTCTTCTTCTTCTTCTTCTTCTTCTTCTTCTTCTTCTTCCTCCTTCTTCTTCTTCTTCTTCTTCTTCTTCTTCTTCTTCTTCTTCTTCTTCTTCTTCTTCTTCTTCTTCTTCTTCTTCTTCTTCTTCTTCTTTTTCTCCATCTCCGTCTCCGTCTCCATCTCCATCTTTGTCTTCGTCTTCATCTTCATCTTCTTCATCTTCTTTATCTGTCTCCATCTCCTTCTTCTCCCTCTTCCTCCTCCTTCTCCTCCTCCACTTCCTTCTCCTCTTCCTCTTCCTCTTCTTCTCCTCTTACTCTTCTTTTTCAAGGTGGCCAAGAGGGTTTCTGAAGGATGCTCTTCCAGACTTTGGGATGGATATGTAGCCAAGCTTGATCTGTTGATACTTTTTGTGAAGTATATTATTTTTGAGTAAATAATGCAAAGATGAGAAAAGTAGCCAGAACTCATTTACCCTTGCAAATCCCTGACCTAATTGTTATTTCTATGGAAATGTACTTCTACATCCTATTTGCAGTTATAGTCCACTTCCAAGCCTAGTTTTCCTACTTTTTCTGATTCTACTGTTTCCCTTCTAATATATTATATGCCCCAACATTTACATATGCAACCAACAAGTCCTTACTAATATAGTCTCCAATTAATTTCAGAGCATGAATGGGTACTCAACAAAGAGCCTCATCCTTCTTCCAGGGGACTTTCACATATGCCTGCTACTCAGAAATACAAGGATTTTTATTTTTCAGGAGTATTGTTAAATCTTCAATAGTTGCTTGCAAACCTAGATTTTTCTCTTGGTATCTATCAGATTGGAAGGAATGAAGGCTCCAGGTTCTGGAGCCTGCCAAATGTATTTGAGAGAAGCTTTAACTCTAGGATGCCTAGGCCCTGCCAACTTAGGAGCCTCTCCCACCTCTGCTGAGTAAAGGCGCCAAGCCACTCAAATAGATCCACCTACAGGCCACACCTCTCTCCATGTGGGCCTCCACGATGAGGAAGGTGGTGAAGAAGAAGGTATCCACAGCGATGCACTCCCAAGAAAGGAAAAGGAAGCCCAGCATGGAGATTCCCTAAAGCAAACACTGCCTGACTACCCTGCCAACCACGGACAGAGTCTGGAAACGCATCTTGAGGAGGAGATTTGCTTTGGCCACCACTGTAGAACTGGCCCAATGACTGCTATTAGTGTTAATTGAATATCCAGGGAAAGATTTTGTAGATTGTTTTTAAAGACATGAAATGGATTATGTTGGACTAGAGCATCCCATCCTGTTTGTGAAAAAGAACCCAACCAAATGGGTGAAGACACAGCATTGCCAAGGACGCTGAAGGACCCTGCCATTGCCCACTGCAACCCTACAGGGTTGGTGCAGGTACTTGGGTTTCAAGTGTTGGACAACAGCCAGGGCTTGGAGTGGAGATGAGGCAGCAAAACTCTGCAGGATGTTCCTATGAGCCAGTTTTTCAGAGGAAAGAAAATTATCCAGGAAGAGTGTCAGGCGAGCGTGATAACCACTACACTATGGAAACTCTTATCCAGGAAGAGTGGAAGGAAAATTATCCTAATATATCAAAACCCTAGGGAGTAACAACAGTTAGCCTTCTCTGTGCCCTAAGATCTCTGTCAGTTTATTAAATATAAGTGTGCAAAATATATGTGCTTGTGTCCACTCAGTAGAGGTAGAAAACAAGGTCCAAGAGGTTTCGTGATTTTCCTAAGGTCATGATCATTCTTAGGAAATCTTAAGTTCAAGGACTTACTCTCTGATCCCAAATCTGCAGGTCTTTCTAATCTACCATGCTGATTCCCCATGCATTTGTGTCTATGGGAAAACCAGTCATGCTTGTACAACTCTATGATTTTCCTAGGGCAATGGGGATTAGTTTCATGATGTCTAATACCTATTTCCAACAAAGGTACATTTCTTTAAGATCCTAAAAGATATTCGTTCCCTCACTCACAGATGAGAAAGAGAAGACACCCACTCCCCAGGAAGTGGAGAGGCATGAGGACACTGACCCAAAATGTCTGAGCTGCTCTGGACAGTGCTGCCATAGGGAATTTAGTGCCAAGAAATAGTTAAACCTAGGAACACTTCATGAGAGAGAAAAATTGAGTATAGAATTTTAGTTAACTCTATAATCATGGGACTCATGAGTAGAAATCAGCAAAGAAAATCACATTTAGCATTTTAGGTAGTAATAAATAGTAAGAATAGCTGACATTGAATAAGTAATTAATTATCCAAAAGCTTTGCACATGATAATGACATTTAATTATCAGAATAGGCCTCTAGGAGATATATTTTTATTATTTCAATTTTATAGGTGTGGAAAACAAGCCACTGACATCTCGAGAAACTTGCTCAAGGTCAACATGAATAATAAGCAGTACTTTTGTTGACTGGATTTACAAACTCATGCTCAGCATTGAAAGAGAGGGACGGGGAAGACTGGGTGGGAAGACCACAGAGAGAGTAGGGAAGATAGACCAGACAAGAACACTGGAGGTGTCATATCTCAGAGGAAGTTTGGATGGGCAACAGATGCCGAAGAGCACAGAGAAGTCACCTGTGTTAGTTCCATCGCTTCTCCAAATCCCTAGGCAAAGGATGGCAGTTGGAGTCAGGGCAACCAGAGTGAGAGCTGATTGTGTGTAACTCTTACCATTTGCCAAGCAAGTAAGCACATACCCAACACACCTGAGGGTTTCTGTGCACTGTTTCTTTTAATGCTTGCAACCACTAGTTTCAAGCCATATTTTAGATGAGTTTCAGTTTCTGGGGCACAGAGAGTTTCAGTAACTTGCCCAAGGTCTTTAAACTGAATGAGGAGAGTTCCAAGGCTTGTGGCATAGCTATTCTGGAGGCCACCTGGGCAGGCTAGGAAGTAGAAAGAACAGCAGCTTGGGTCCATCTGGTCCTGGACTTATCATGTCCTAGATGGGTGACATCAGGGATGATAATACCCCTCCCTCCAGGGGTCTATGTGGGAATTACATGAGTTGTCAAAAGGAAAGACCAAACCAGGTAGGCGTGAGGTAAAGGCAAGCTTCCTCTCAGCCATCAACTTCTTCCTTGTTTGTTTGGGGACTAAACCCAGGGCCTTGCACAGAGCTACATCAGCCCAAAATCAAATATACCAGCCCTTTATATTTGGTTTTGAGAAAGCATCTTGCCAAGCTTTCCAGGCAGTCTTTGAACTTGTGATCCTCTTGCCTCAGCCTCTGAAGTACTGGAGATTGCAGGGGTTTACACTACACCCAGAAATTCCTTTTTCTTAATTCATCTCTCAGGAATCTTTGGAGTTGAAGCCTCCTTCTAGGACAGGAACCCACATTTTGTTCTGGTAGCTGCTGCTACACAGTGGTGTGAGGCAACACAAGCATCCCTTCTTGAGAGGGACCAATTGGCACTTTCTTCCCTCACTCTGCTCACAGCCTGAGCTCAGAGGCTTAGAGAGCCTTGAGCAGCCTCTGGGAGTTTCACTTGTTGCGATGTATTTTAAACAATGTCCCTAAATATGCTGGAGACTCCCATGCTTAAAATAGACTCCTGTGTGTCTGCCTGTGCCTATACTAGAATAGCATGGGGGGATAGCTTCAATGATATGAAATTTAAACATTACAGTATTACTATTTCCATTGTCATACAAGGAAGTGACCATTTCCTAAGCAAAGTGGGAGGTTATCGAAAAGAAAACAAAATGTCATTTTTTTTCTCCAAAACCAACAGAAAGGCAAGACACTTCCCAGCTTTTTCCTGGATCCCTCAGGAAGTGACCCTGCAGCCAAACTCCTTTGTAGTACACCAAGGCCCAGCAAAAGGACAGATCCACCCATGGTTACACGCTTGCCCAGCTGTGTGAGGCATCCCTCAGCCAAATGACCTGTGAGCTCTTCCAGCCTAGGCTTCTGCAGTCTTACAGAAGAAGAAACAGAGCAAGGGGAAGTAGACAGCTAGGGTCTTTGCAGACTGTGTGAATGGGAACTTAGAGAGCTGGGGGAACCTCGACTTGAAGTCTCGTCTGATTGCCATGGCAAAGATATGCAGATCCCTCTAGGATAATGGCCACAGGCCATCCTGAAAACCACTTAGACTCTCAGTCTTTTCTTAGCACTTAGGACTTCTCATTTGTGCTGCTTGCCTACAACATGTTCATAGATATCTGGCTCAGTATCAAGTCCATGGTTAAACATGTGGGTGCCAGATGTGCACAGCATTGTATGCAGCTGTGTTTTGCCAGCTGCAAAAGGCACCATATGCCAATTTGTATCCATCCAGCATCTGGAGGACAGGGTCCTTAAGAGCAGCAACTCCTAGACAACTGCCCATGTGGGTGCCAGTTGCAACTCTCCCAGCGAGCCTGAGGCAAAGCTGGGAATAGTGCTGGACAGCAAGCTCACAAAGTAATTAGTGCAGTCTACTCAATAAGTGGTGTCACACTGGAAAGAACAGAGCAGAAGACGAGACAAAAGAAAGGGCATCAAGGAGGAAAGTGGAGACTGTGATCCCTGATGTATCACAATAGGAAATTCAACTGGGTCGTGCTCAAAACCAAAACGCTCACTATCCACACAAGCCACAATTGTTACCATAGCTTCACACTAACTGGCCTCCCTCTACCTTCTTAATCTCACCTCCCTGCATCCCCCAGCTGCCATGGAGCACATTCTCTGCATTCTTCAAACATACTGTGCATATGTCTCTCTCAAGGCCTTGGCACTAGCAATGCTCCAGCATTGGGCAGATGGCAAGGAATCCTGGTTCTTTCTTCTCTGGCTCCCATCCTTACACATACACCAACTATTTCCATTTCATCAAAGAGCCCTATGAGCCCATCAGTGCAAAGGCAAAGTGGCCACGAGCTAAGCTTATGCTTGGCACCACCCCACCCACCAGTCTGTCTTACAGCCATGCTCTGCCCCAGCTTCAGACCCAGCCTGTGAGTTACCAGAACACACCACAGGCTCCCTGGAGCTGGAACATCCCAGCAGCATCAGTGACTAGCTCCTCCTTTCTGTCCCTGACAAAGCAGGCCGCTTTCCAGACACAGCCCAGGCAGCGGGCCTGCTCTGTGGCACTGTCAAAGCATGATTGCCTCAGACATAAACAAGATATAGCTTGTGGCCTTTGAGAGCATTTGGGTCTGCAGGCCAGAGAACTGTCACTAGCCCAACTCTAGTCCTGATTACAGAAAGAATAAAGCTATTCCAGAAGATATGTTCCCCTCTTAGGACTCGGGGAGAGCAAAGGCAAGCTTCCTGCAAGGTCTGTGGGGAAGAAGAGGAGGAAAGAAGGGTGTTGGGGGCATGAAGCCAGGTCTGTTGTGCTTGCTGTCCTTGTAGGTCAGGGCAAGTAACTCAAGTTAATTCAGAAAACACAGTCACCTCCCTCCTGCCTGGCATTGCAAGAGGCAGAGTCCCTGGAGGAGACAGAATGGCTTAGATCTCAAGCTGTGGAAACTCCCAAAGCATGTGCAGGCATAGACACCAGTAGACCACATGGCAAAGAAAATGACCAAGCACAAAGTGCAGGCCCCTGAGGGGGGAAACTGTCATTCTGAGGTCACAAGACTCTCGGAAGATTTCAGGGAAAGGAGGCCCTTAAGTAGGCTCTGAGCTCCAGCATGGATTTTGAAGATGGAAGAGACTAGAAAGAACATTCCAGGCAGAGATTCAGTGTGCTTGAAAACGCAGAGGAAAACCTCAGATGTGTTTTCTGAAACAAGTTCCTGTTCCTGGCCCTGTAAGGTTGCAGTGGAAGACAAAGCTGAAGAGAGTCAGTGTCAGTCTAGGCCTTACCTGGCAACAGTAACCTGGAGGGTTCACCCCTAATGCAGCAATATGACTGGCTGAGCGGATGAGAGGGAGGAATATAGAGGGAAGAGATGACTGGGGGGGGGGGGCAGGAAACAGTATACTATCCTTCCTCAGGAAGAACTGGTTTCTGCAATGCCCTGTAAATACCTGGATGATTCTTTTAAAATATGGATCTAAACATGACTTTGTTATGGTTGATGTCTCGATGTCCCCGCCCAAAGCCTCAGGAGCTCGTGGGCAGAGCTTCTGAAAGGTGACCAATCAGGAGGTAGGAGGCGAGGTCTGGTGGGAAGAAGAGGTAGGTCCCTGGGTGCAGCTGTGAAAGCGTGGATCTCCTTCCACTGCTCCTCCCTTCTCTCTCTGCTTCCTGGAGGCCATGAAGTTCTTCCTCCGCCCAGACCTTTCTGCTGTGCGTTTCGTGGGTAAGACTCGCTGATGTGCATTAAAACTTCTGCAACCTGAGCCAATCTGAGCCTGTTCTCCTAAGCAGTGGCATCAAGTACTGTCTCAGTGGCAGGCAAGTGATGAAGAGAGACCTCAATCTCGTTAAAACTCTTCACTGATCCCAAGACACATTCAAAATGCAGCCCATAATTTTTAGCCTGTCCTGACCTCTCTTATCACACCTTCCCTTTCATCTATGGCATATAACACCAATTCCCAGCCTTGTCTGCACATTGAAATAGTCTGGGATCTTTCAGAAATTCTCAAGCTCCAGGACGGCACCCTGTTCCTGAGTGCCTCAGCCAACCCTAAGAATGCAGTTCAGGGCCCACAGCCGAAGCTCTCGTCATCATGCCTGGTCTACCAATCTGCTCCTTCCATCACAGACTGCTTGGAGATTAGGGTGGTTTACAGCAATCATTTGTTACTGTGCTCAGGTAGGTGCAGGAGGATTGCAGCCTGGCTGCTAATTGCTGGGGGCAGCTCTGCCACAAGCTGCGGGTCCACTGAGCATGATGACTCCAGTGTGCACGGGGTTCTCAGGCTCCCCCACAGGAGTCTCCCCTTTCTGGGAGCAGCACATTCCCTGAGGCAGGCTTTGAAGGGAATAACAGAAGGAAATGGCCCTGTGAGATCTTGGCTTCTAGCCTGCACTCCTTTCCTTCTACCCACATCTCACTGGTCCAAGCACGTGCCACGGCCAGGGCCTGTAGCATGGGGTGTGGAGCAGACTTCAGGCTGCAGCCCTGCAAGTCACCCAGCAGGAGAGGATGAGGTGCTAAGAACAAACCAAAGCACCTCAGAGGTCACCGGGCAACCAAGGCTACCAACCCAGTTCTCTTCCCTGTAAATAAGAGGGGTTTTCTGGACATCCTTACTACACATGCCCAAATACGTCACTGTCACTGCCCTCCCGGCTTCTCCTCCACATAGACCTGTGTGTGCAGATGCATAGCCACCCACTTGTGTCCACACTACACACTGTAATTGCAACTGTTATGTTAAATACTTTGTAATTTTCAAAATGCTTCACACACACACACACACACACACACACACACACACTCATGCGGCCACATGCTCATCCACACAGTCCTACATATACACATTGTAGTTAGTGGAAAGCCAGGTTTTTATGTGGCTACAGTTCCTGGATGTTACCTGCTAATGCACACAGCACACCTGCAAGCTCCTGTCATCACGCAGACGTGCTCTCTCACACACGTCACATACAGTCTCAGACATGTTCCGCTCCCAGGGCACCTTCCCCCCCCCCACATCTTCTACACTCCTGTGTGCACAGCTGCTTAATCAGAACAGAGGCCTGCTGATGAGGCTGTTGTCTGACTCCCTAAGAGCTGCATTAACTCTTCGTTGTCACCATAATGGTTGACTCTGTCTGGTATCCTCCATCTGTGGGCCTCAGGGAACAAAGGGACCATGGAGGACTCGGGGGACTGTTTCACCTGCAGGCCTGGGCCTTACTTGGGGCAACAGGGTTAAGGAGAGAAGAGACAGCAAGAACCACAATCTGGACCCTTGACTTTGCTCCAGGTTTTCTCTTCCCAGCCTGTTCCAAAGCTTTCATTCTTCAACCCAGTGTGGTTCAAGAATGGCTTGAACCACTGGCCAAATGGCTCAGTGGATTAAAGCACATGCAAGCAGGTGAAGGGACCGGGGATTCGATCCCTGGGCCTGCCACAGTGGCCCTGCCCCTGGGTCACACTGAAACAGCGATTGGGACTGGGCTTGGTGACGCGTGCCTGTAATCCAAGCTCTTGGGAGGCTATAAACAGGAGAATCACTACGAGTCCAATCTAGTAGTGAGACCCCGAATACTCTGTAGACCCTTCTCTAAAAATACAGAAAAATAAGAATGATAATGCCAATCACTTGTCATCCCACCCAAGAGAGCTGTGAGAGTGCAAGGGATGCTATTATTGATACCCTCCAAGAACGGAATCATTGCAATAGTCAGAGGAACACAGGGGTATATGGTTCTCTATTCAAGAAAGACTGGATTTACATGGTCACCCTGAGCACCTGTCTCTGCCCCCCCAACTCAGGACAGTCTAGGCTGAACTGAAGTTTAAAGCTAAATCTATTCATTTTTCCACAAAAGGTCTAGAGGGAAGATCAAATTTATCTGAGCTCACCAAGTTGGGTACAAAACAGGGCACAGAACTAAGTTTCCCAACCTCCCAGACCAGAAGTCTCCCTGGCCTTAGGTGTAGCTCCTTGGTAGTAGAGTGTGAGAAAGGCCCGCTAGGAGCAAGCATTCATTGTGAAAACCAAAAGCAGAAAGCAGGAGTAGGCAGAGGGCCAGGGGCCTCCACTGTCCCTTGGGGCAGCATTTCTGAGCTGGGCTGGTGCTTTGAAGTTGTCCCAAGTGAGTACAGGCAGAGCTGGTGAGATAGCTCAGTGGATTAAGTGCCTGCTTAGACAAGCACTAGGGACCAGGGTTCAATCCACGCAGGCCCCATCCCTGCGTGCACTGAGTCGGCCACCAAGTCTGGGTGTGGAGGTGCAAGCCTGTAATCCCAGGGCTGGGGAGACTGAAAACAGAAGGATGTCTATGGGTCTGAGCTGCATAGTGAAACACTGCACTAAATATCAAGTGAGTACAGGCTTTGTGCCTTCAGGAAGGGCCCGGGACTTTGGGTGGGACACTCCTTGCCCTTCGTTACTCTGAGGTTCCAACATCCATGAGTGTCAACTGAGCCAGGAGGTGCTTTGGTCCCCGGGGAAAAGGCAACACCTACTGAGTGCCCTACGCCTCATCATCAGTGGCTTTCCCGCTCTGTGTTTTCACAAGGGAAGGGCTAGGCTAAGCTGGCCAGGCTGAGGCTGTTCCCACAGCAGGACTACCTCCTGCAGCCTGGGTTCACTGCCACCCAAGCAGTCATCCCTGCAGCTGCCACCACATTTTCCCTCACACCAGTACAGCCACTGGGGCTTATTTTTTTCCTCCACCCTCTGTTTTGCAAGGTGAAGGGAAAGCAAGATGTGGGAGGCTCCAGCCTCTGCAGTGAGCAGGTGGGATTCATGTGGCAAAATACCACCTGGGCCTGTCTCCTGAGCTGGACATTCTCCTGATGGCTTAATAAGGGAGCAGGGCTGTGCACGCAGAGCCAGGAGCCCAGAGCGCCGAGTGGAGGGAGCCTATGACACATCTGTAGACAGTGGAAGAGACTGACATGAGCTGCTTCTGCCTTCTCACACGAAGGAGGGACACATTTTACCTACACCCCAGAGCCCCACACTTGTGCCCTCCAAGCTCTGCTGCCTGCTCTGGGGTGTCTGACACACACTGTCAACAGATGAAAGGAAAATTTAAACAACCCAACCGTCTAGCTATGACATGTGAAAAAAGAAAATAAGAAAGAAAGAAAATTTAAGAGTTTTACTGAACGAAGAATAGAATGATTCCCAAGAGCTCTGCTCTGGAGCTTAGTCACGGAGCCTTTTTAGACAGCAAAAAGCAGTGAGAGCCAGAGACAGCTTCCCGAGCCACTTTTGTCCAATAATACTGGCCTGATCAGCTGGTAACTGGTGATAGGCGGAAGTACAGCTTCTCTGATTGGCTCAGATTCACCCACTTGTTACATAAAAACAAAGCAAAACAACTGATAAGTTAGGGTTTTGTTTTTTTTGTTGTTGTTGTTTGTTTTTGTGCGATAAGTTAGGTTGCTATTTGTTATGTAAAGACTCAAGGTACAAAGGCCTCCTGAGACCTAAGTTAGCACCCCAGTCACCTGGGAATTGTAGATGATTCTCACGGATTCAGAGAGCTCTGTAAGGATTCAAGGGGGTGACTTAGAACCGGAGTGAGGAGCTGCAGTGAGGAAGCATTTGCCAGACTTGCAGGAGACAGCCACACCTGTCCCTGAGGTGAGCCTGCGCATGGGTACCCGCAGCTCCACTTCACCCTGGATGTGCTTACCCCAGGGCCTGGCACTGAGCTCTGTGGGATACCATAGAATGCAAAGTTCTTGCTCTTTTCTATGCGGATTAATTCTGACAGAGAGCATTTTCTTTCTCTAACAGGCCTGGGATTTAAAAACTATTCTGGCTTGGAGCTTAGCATTTTATTATGTTTCCATCATACTGGGTGTAGTTATCAAAAAGAGTGAATCCTCCTCTTTAAAAGCCCAAGAATTTCCATT
>PVKA01046670.1:0-14787 GCA_004027165.1 Ctenomys sociabilis
TTTTTTTTTTTTTTTTTTTTTTGCGGAACCGGGGATTGAATCAGGCCCTTGCGCTTGCCAGGGAAACGCTTATTGCACTGAGCCATCTCCCCAGCCCAGATTACTTTCTCTTTCCTTTATTTGTTCTGGCTCTAGCAACTCTACTTGAAAGTCCCTAAAAGTAACACTTCACCTAATTATTTTTGCTTAGGTTAAAAAAAAAATAAATCATGCAAAGCAATCACTGTTATTGTCAGTAAAATAACCAAGAACATACACCTGAATTTCACTAAAGAGTATAAATGAAAGCAGATACTTTACCAATATATGACTACAACTGGGATACCTCAGACTTATTTCTCCTCTTGAGCTGTACTCTAACAGAATGGTGTGTATTTACACTAACAGGTTACGTTAAAGCTCAAACTATAATTATCTAATGCTCTTCTTCCTTAAATATTTAATATGTCGCGTATTTTATAATATCAATTTATCAAGTGCTTCCCCTGTGATATATCTCATCTAAAGCTTACAAAAACCTAAAGAGGTAGGTGCTGTAATTATCACCCTTTAAGGGAAGAGTTGGCTTTGTAACTTAACAAAGACCCAGAACCAGCTGATAAATATCAGATCAGGTTTAAAGTTGAATATGTTGATTTCAGCACTCAAACCCTTGACTTCAACCTTGTTTCAATATAATTTGATTCTACATAAAACACTAATGGTTCTCTAATGCCTTGAATTAAATTCAAACTCTTTATCCTCTATCTACACAGTCGTTCCAAATAAGGGTGCTCTCCTCTGAAATAACACATTGTACTTATTAAAATCCAGTTAGTTATGGTCACACTTTCTCTCCCACCTATATATGCCCTGAAGCAGTACCTACTACACTATCTACAAGACAAATGAACAATAAATGGACAAAGTGAGTATTAAATTTCAAAAAGCACAATTACAAAATTTCACATATATAAAATTGTAAAATTAAATAGGTTAGGGGCCCGGGAGATGGCTCAGTAGAATAAGTGCTTGCCTGGTAAGCACAAGGGCCTGAGTTTAACCCATGGTTCCACACTCTCCCCACCAAAAAAAGAGAAAAAAACAATATCTAGGGGCCAGGGAGATAGCTCAGTAGAATAAGCACTTGCCTGGTAAGTGTAAGGGCCTGAGTTCAATTCCTGGTTCCACAAAATAGATAGATAGATAGATAGATAAGATAGATAGATAGATAGATAGATAGATAGATAGATAGATAGATAGATAGATAGATAACCAAAAAACATAACATAAGGGCCTAAGTTTAATCCCTGGTTCCACTAAATAAATAAATAAATAAAACAGAAAGCCAAAAAACATAACATCTCAGCTCTTTAAACTTACATAATTCATTTAAGTCCATTTTTAAAACATCATAAGCAAGCTTGACAACAGTCAGGTAAAAATAAAAATCTGATTCTTAGAATGCAATAAACCCTTTTTATTCTTATAAAAGTTTTCCAGAGACAACTCTAATACAACTTAATCTACTAGACTGAATAAACAATTCTATAGTGCTAGTATATTTTTAATTTGAATCAATTTTTTTTTCCTAGAAGCTACTGGTCAAACTTAAACAGAACCTACTATTCATAGGCATAACTTTCACCACATACATTAATTCCTCCAACAAAGATTTACTGAGTACCTTCTACATACCAGGCATAAATCCCAACCATATACAATGTTGGGAGAACACAGACAATAAACAAGTAAAATATATAGTACTTTATATGAACTAGAGAAAAATAAAGCATGAAAAGAAAGGATTGCTAGAGAAACACGGGATAGGGTAGAATTTAAATTAGTAGTCAAGAAAAGGCTTACTTATCAGAATGAAAATAAAGGAACTAATCATACAGTATCGGAGGAAGAACAAACTAGGCCTGGGGAACAATAAATGCAAAGGTTCTAAGGTGTAATACTCTCTTTCATCTTTCCTATTAAAGCAAATGCTTTCTACACTTAGTTCAATAAATTAGCTTGGAATAAAGACAATGATGCTTTGAAGAAAATGAAAACACTGAATAAATACAAGTTCAATGAAAACTGAAGTGTTAAGAAAATGATGTTCAATAAATGCTGAATTAAGTGTGCGAGAAAAGCTGATTAACATGACATTTCAAAATATTTATCAAGTTCTTTATACACAGTAAGTAGACAAGTTGTGCACTTCACTTTACATAAAAAATATGAACACTCTGTTTTTCTCCCTCCCGCCCTCATATATATGGATTTTAAGAATTCCAGAGTTCAATGCATTTACTTCAAACTGAAAAGTGTTATCACTTCACTAGGTATATTAGTTATTTTTTAAATTCAAATATTGTTGGTGAGTCTTATTTTAGTTTTCACTTAACAATACAAATGCAGAGGTTTTATATGGACAATATTCGTCACCAAGAGGACTAATGACATAATGAGCAGATTGGTCTAATGATATAATGAACAGACCTCTTTAACATCCAATAGCAGTCACTTTGATTTCTAAACTGGCACCAACATCAGGTGTTATGGTTTGTATCTAATGTCTCACCAAGGCCTCATGCAGTCACAACTGGGGAATGTCAAAGTTGGCTGGACTAGAATGTGTGAATGCGGATATATGTAATATGGGGGTCAAGACTATGGATGTTTGGAACTTTTTGTTGTTGTTGTTTTTTGCAGAACTAGGGATTGAACTCAAGCCCTTGCGCTTGCCAGGGAAGCACTTATTCCACTGAGTCATTTTCCTGGCCCAAGACTATGGGTGTTATCAGTGAATGGGTATGTAGTCCACATGGACTATAAAGGGACAGAAAGAAGGCATGCTTGCTGCTTCTGCTATTACTTGCTGCTGCTGCTGCTGCTGCCTCCTTCTATGCCATGAACTGTTTCTCCTCTGTGATGCCCATCTGCCAAGCTACCCTGCCTTGGAGTCAGCCAACAACAGACTAATACCTTTATAAACTGAGATAAATAAATCTTTTCTCCCTTAACTTGGGTATTTTGTCCCAGCAATGAAAAAAGTAAAACATCAGGCTAATAAAAAGTTACAACAAACCACAATGATTGGCTACTTTAAGCCTACTAGGATGGCAAAGAGATAAAACAAGTACTGGAAAAGATGCACAGAAACTGGAACCTTTATATTCTGCTGGCAGGAATGTGAAACAGTGGTGTTATTCTGGAAAACATTCTAGACATTTTTCAAAGCCTCAACACAGTTACTATATTACCTATATTACAAGTACAATCCTACATATATACTACAAAGAAATAAAAGGATATATCTATACAAAAACTATAGACAAATGTTCATTGCAGCATTCCTTATAATGGTCTCAAGATGAAGATGATCTAATTGGATAAACTTTACTGGGGGGGAATATTCCTAAAATAGAATATTTAGCAATTTGAAAAAATGAAGATTATTCTACAACATGCATAAAGCTTGACAGGCAGTCACAAAGATTCACATAGGGTGTCACTGCATTATATAAAATATCCAGAATGGACCTACACAACATCAAGTAGATTTGTGGTTGCACAGAGATGAAGAGAGTGAGGGAGAAAAGAGGATGGCCACTAATACATGGATTCAGAGTTTCTTTTCCGAGTAATAAAAATGTAAAATTAACTATGGTAACTGCTGCACAAATATGAAGGTTAAAATCCATTAACTGTTGAATGTATGAAACTATACCTCAATAATGTTATGTGCAAGAAAAAGTTTCAGTCACCATTCAAGAGAAAGGATTTTAAAAATTGGTTAGTTACCTGAGATCTTCTGAATGCTTCTTAAATATGCAAAACCTTTTACTTGGACGATTACTATGAAAGCTAGAGACAAAAGAAATTTTAATAATTTTATTATGTAATGTCATATTAACTTGTATTTCATGTCTAAGCTTAAGTATCCAATTTTTAATAAAGATAATAATGTAAATACTGAAATGTTTGTCTTCAGTATTTTATCTTGCATTCAATTTTATCTTTTTATTTTCTAATGACATATATTCCTTAGGTATTCTTAAATGATTAGTCATTATCATATAAAAAAGGAAATATTCAAAGTTAAAAAAGTAAACAGCAAATTACAGTTTACTATTAAAAATACTAGATTTTTGCTAAACATTTTTACTAAAATTTGAATGCTAATTTTTAAAATCACTATCCAATCCTAACATATTTATGCAGAAGGAGAAAAAGAGAACCCAAATAATCTAGAAAGTAGCACTACTTGGGCTAAATGCTATTGTTTACCATCTATATATTCAAACATGTAGAGGGTTCTTTGCAATTACTAACAGATGTTAAAAAGAAAACTACAACACAAGAATTAAAACAAAAGCTTCCCCTAAGCAAACCAGAAACTAACCCAACTTCATAATAGTAGCCTTTTATACAATTTTTTAACTCTAATAACAAAACATATTTCTGTAACATCTTACAATGTTGATGGTACCTACTACCTAAGACACTAGACTAAATGTCTGGGATACAAAACCAAAGAATGCAAGTTGCCCTAGAGTTCATGGTTAGGGATAAGGGAATGAGGGAGATGGACAGTAGCTGCATCAAATAAATGTTCAATGACAATTTGTAAGATGAATACATATTAATAAATAATGTGAAACAGAAGTCAACACTGGCACCTACAGAGCTCAGTGGTTGCTCTGAAAGACAAGTAAAAGGTAGATGAGAAAGGGCAAGCTACACAGCTCAGCAGACTAAAGTGCCTGCTTAGGCAGGTGTAGGGACCACGGTTTGATCCCCAGAGTGCCATGCCGGCGCCGCCCCTGGGGCATGCAGAGAGTGTGAATGAGACTGGGCAAATGACACTGGACATGGTGGCATGTGCCTGTAATCTCAGCACTTGGGAGGCAGAAAACAGGAGGATCACTATGAGTCCAATGTGTGTAGTGAGACTCTGTACTAAAATATATTTAAAAAAAAGAAGGCAGATGAGTTTGAAGTCAGCTAACCATCAGTTCAATTCAATTAAAAAGGGTAGATGGATATGATCAATGCACACTGCTTGCATGTATGGAAATAGCACAGTGAATCCCACTAGAATGTGTTAATTTTTTTTAAGTTAAAACAACATTATTTATTTATTTATTTAATGCATTATCTTGCCAGCCCTGAACAACACTTATTATTTGGCTGTAGTCTAGGCAGTACAATGAGCAATTGTGAAGAAATGGAGGGATTTTTAAGAAAATAAAAGGAACTGAAAGAGTGGAAAACAACTTAGAAATTGGGCACTAAACTGTCTCTTGTTCTTCAGAAAATTTATCCTCTCAATATTAGTAAACAAAAGAATTTTAAGACAAAAAAAACCTCAAAACCAATCTGAGTAGATATGCCTACTCCAGTAGAAGAAAACTGTAGGCAAAGCACCAATTACAATGCACAATCATAGCAACCCAACCCTTTTTCTAGCGACCAATACCAGTATTAGTATTTTACATACAGTAAATGTATGTAAAATGTAAGGCTAGCTCATGTGGATCTTACAAAATTTTATTAGTGTCTTATCCACTGTATAAGAACAAACTTTTAGCTAGTTTTTCCTTTTCCTTAGAAATTTTAAAAAATCATCCTTGAAAGTCTCAGTGAAACGAAATGTAATTTATAGACGTCTAAAAGAATCTGTCCTCAATTCTTCTGTTGTTTATCACATTAATCTGAGCAATATCTCCCCCACTGAAGTGTGGAAATTAAAGTCATGGATTTTACCCCTAACACATAATAATTTATCATTATCAACTTATCATACTTTTTCACAGTAAACTGTACCTTCCCTATAAGTACATAGGAATATTTGTTCTGGCCAAAATGAACTCTGATAGAAAATTAGGGCCGCTAGAAATCCATCTCCATTAACTTAATTCTATTTATCTTACATGTAAGCAGGAAGAAGCCTTCCTACACATCTTTTCTGAGGAATAACAATATTCCCTTTATATGTTCACATGATTATTGCAGTACTACTTAGAAGCTATAAGTAAATAAAGTGTATTGACACAGGAGACACCTTAAATAATGCCATTTTTAAAAAAATCAAATTACAAATTTAACAATGGTTTTCTTTGAAAGTCTTAATTCCATAATCCTTCAATTGCTTCAAAATTTTTAAATAATTGAGATTATATTTAGGGCCTCCTAAATTACAAGAATGATGACTGTCACCTACAGTTTGTAACATGCTAGGTGATACAAAAACTACAAGGATATAATACACAAATACTACAGTAACAGAATAGATGAATGGCACACAACTCAAAGAAAGAAATGCCTGTGGCAATCAAATACTTTAAAGAAGGTAAAATGAGAAAAAAAGGTAAGTATAAACAGAAGCAGCCTTCAGAAATTAATCAGTGTGTGAGAATGGGACTCAATAAAATGGACTGGGGAACAAGACCTACTGAGAAGCTTCAGAAATGATATGGCATGGGATAGTCAAAGGTATACATCTTTTGGAGAAAGTGAATCTTTTCCACATATAGAGCTCAAGGCTAGGATAATCTCTACACTGAGTAAGGGCATGCCATCCAGTGGGAGATACAACTCCTAAGACAGGCAGTACTACCACTGAAGTAGCGAACAAGGAAAACATAGCCAGAAAACCCCATCAAAGTGGCAATGAAGGCATCAGTTCCACTGAGACTAAAGATGAGTATATAGCTGTGTATGAAAATAGTTAAGCACAGCATTGGGGCTGACTGGGAATTTGGAAAAGGGTAACAAGGGCATTTGGGCTAACTGGGAATGTCAGGACAGGTAAGCGGACTGCGATAAATGGGAGTAGGAAAGGCAAAACTGCTCTGGGTTTAAGAAACAAAGTATTTTCCAATTTGCTCCACTATGAATTAAGGGAAGAATTAAAGAACCCACTGGATGATTTTTTTTTTTTTTTGGGATATGGTATAGGGATTGAACTCAGGACCCTGTGCTTGCCAGGCAAGCATTTATTCAACTGAGCTATCTCCTTGGCCCCAAAGAACCCATTGGGTAGCTATGCATTTAGCACAGAAGACCAGCAATTCATTCACCTAGTAACACAGTACAGAAAAGACATGTAGGGCTGACAGTAAGCAGGGCATGTATATGTCACACTGCAGCAGTGGGGAGACAGGTAGGGGCAGGCTCAGGAAGCCATGGTGTGCAATGGATCATAAAGAAATTCATGAGCTGCAGAAACCTGGAAGAGTAAATAATTTCCAGCTGGTGCACACAAACGATGTCCTTGAAAGAGATGGTGCTTAAAAGATGGCAGTCATGTGAATCCTGGACAAATAATACAGTATGTGGGTTTCTTTTCTGCTCTTTTAGAGATGCCAGTGAATATGAGGCAAAATAACCTACGAAACAGAAATGGAGTTGAGCCTAAAGAAAACTGAGGATGGAAAGTAAAGTTGCACACAAAAAGTGAGAGGAGATAAATTTCTAAGAAAAGGATGTATAGTTAAGGAAGACACAACAATGAAATAGAAGTGCAGCCAAAAAGGAAAAGGTGGTAGGAAAAGTTTAATAGACGCTAAGAGAATAGTTTCAAAAGTGAATGACAAGTCCAAGCTTTCCATGTAATTGAGGAAGAATGAGAATGACAAAAAGCAAATAAATGTTGTAACTCTGCAGGAGATAATCTTTAAAGGTACAGTGTCATTTAATATAGGTACAACTGAAGTGTAAAAAAACAAATTAAATATAGGCTGGGTAACATTGTGTGTTTAATACTGGCAAGAAATAAGGAAAAAATTTAAAAAAACATAGTAAGGAAAAAAACTCTCCCTTATTCTAAAAACAAGTAATTCTGAAAAGGTCTGTAAGGAAGTATTTATAAATTTTATTTTTTAAAAAATGAAATAGTATCATATTGAATAAGCAGCATATTAAGTTTACATCTAAGCCAAGCATGGTGGTGCATGCCCCTAATCCTAGCAGTCAGAAAGCTGAGTCAGGAGGAACGCTGTAAATTTGAGAAAGTTTCAGTTATACAGTAAGTCCAAAACCAACCTGGACTGGCAAGATATAGCAAGACCCTCTCTCAGGAAAGAAAAAATAAAACGAAAGAAAGCAATTTTTGACAATTTAAAAAAATCCATCCTCAGGCCACAGAGATAGCTCACTGGCTTAAGCATGTACCTGGCAAGCACAAGGTCCTGAGTTTGATCCCTGGGCAAAAAAAAAGCATCCTGAAGGAATAAAGTATTTTTTTCTAATAAGAACAAATAATAATTACTGAGAGGCTCTGAAAGGTTTCCTTAGCACAGAGTAAATGATAAATACTCAAATAAGTTGAATGAACTAATGAAAAAGAATTCCAATAGTAGCTTTGTGACCAGAGTGGTCTCTCATTTTCATTAAATGGATATGAGTGCAGACAGGTCTGGCTGGATGTGTGAACAGAGAAGCATATTATAGGGAAAGACAGAAAAGAAACAGACCCATAAAGTTGTTAACATCACTGAAAATCCTAAAGTCTTAAAGTGACTACTTTGAAAGGCCAACATTCATGAGAATACATTTATTAATCTGGCAAGTATATTTAAAACATTTAAATTTTGTTTAAAAATAAGTATTTTCAGATCCCTACAGGAAAAAAATGAATCCCTCTGAATCATTATTTTCCCACCAACCTATCCTAATTACTTCATTACCCTAGTTCAGTAATATCTTGACTTACTATACTAGAAAATAGTACAAGGCAATATCTTAGAATTTCTATCACTATCTCCTTTTAGCTACTTAAAAAGAAAAAACTACCATCTAATTAGATAACTTTGTTTTCAAAACAAACACTTCCTGAACTATAATTGCCAATTTATAGCTTTAACTCATCTTACCTCATCATATGATTTACATAGGATTTGCTACAGCTAGTGTTGTATCTGCAAAAACTACAGTGGACGTATGTAGGAAAATGGTTTGCAAAATCTTTTATTTCGGAACAACACTCAATGCAGTTGTGAACACCTCGACGATACCTTAATGGAGACATAAAACGATATAAACACATTGTAAAACAAAATCAAAAGCGACAGCTGTATCACTGTTCTGTTAACTAAAGTGTAATGTTCTAAGTCTAAACTGGTATTGTACAGGGATAAAACATTACCTTAAATTCCTCAATGCCGTATTAACTTTACTTTTTTTATTGCTATTAGCCAATGTACTTTGTTTCTTTTGCACATTAGAGATTTTTGATTTGTATTTAGATTTATTTCCATTAGGCTTATTTCCACTAGTTTTATTTGCACTGGATTTGGGTGTATTGGGTTTACTTGAGTTTAATTTTGTGGGAGTTTTTGCAGTTAAGTTTTTTGTCCTTGGAGGTGAGAGCTGAAGGGTAGAAGTGCTTGCACTAATAGAAGGTGTAGGCGAAGATCCTGATTGAAGAGGTGCAACTGAAGCTCGAATGGTAACCTACAAAAGTGAAGAGAGTATTTACTTTAAAAAGTAACTATTAATATTAAAATAACACTACAAAACAAAGTAAACATCAACTATTTTGAAAAGACCACAGATTCATTATAATTGGGTTTAGTCTTCTATTTACATTAAATGCTCAAAACAATTAAATGAAATTAAACGATATTTACTTGTAATATTACATTCTGTACTGATATCAGTTATGTTAACATAGTTATTAATGGATAATTAGGAGTTAATGCAAACCCTATGAATATCAAAAGTATATTTAATACCTATTTGAATGCTCTAATAGAATTTTTAAAAATTCATAAAGATAGAGATCAAAATTTAAATCATAAATCCTGAAAAATAACTCTAGAAAGTCCTGTATTACTTTTGACAACTATAAAACAAAGATATACAGTAAATTTGACCTTTTTTTTCCGGGGCTTGTTGACCAAGATTTATGTTTACAAATATTTTAAGAAGGGTCACATCAATTTATGATACTGTATAAAGAGTTTAATATTTAGCATTTTCTTAAGGGGAATTAGCACAAACTTTATCATTTACAGTTCAAAAACATAATAATTATATCTGCTGGTTGACAATAGGAAACATAATTAATTGCCTCCTAATATTTTCATCAATCATCTGGCTATATTTTTTCATATATCTAAGAAACTGCATATAACAAGCTCCCACAAAATACATGTGTTTAAGTGTGATATAAAAGCACTATGCCAGGAATCAATGGATCTGTAGTTGCATCTCATACTACTCCTTCCTAGGCACATGACCTTAAATAAATTATAAAAATTATAAAAATTATTTAAAAAATTTATCTTCTTTAAGCTTTTGCAAATCTGTAATATAGTGGAATCTTTGATTGTTGTATGGAATAACAGGATGTATGAAAAAAATGAGAAGGCTAAGTCTAAGGTACGATATAAACATTTAGTACCATTATCATTAATATTATTATTAATAAGGGAAGAAATGAGAAGAGGACTGCACTGCTTACATTAATGTTCTGCATGTCTAGTCCCAGCATGAAATGAATGGACTGCAGGGAAGGATGCTTGGATAGCTTCTCTTGCTCTAGGTCTTCAGAGCATGGCTTTATACTGTTTTAGTTAATTCAATAACAGACATACCCACATTCAAAGGTAAGTACCCAAAGCCAAATATAAATGTTTTGGGAATTATTTCACTTTGGATTATCCATGCCTCTGTTTCCCTCCACTGGAGCAAATATTCAAGAGCTGACTGTATATAAAGAAGTTAGAGAAAACAGATGTATATAAGGCAAAAAGGGAAAAGTAAATTACAATCATCACTATGTTGTCAGACATCTGCTTGCTCACTTAAAAACACAATGCTGTCCAGCAGCAGAACTTGCTTCTTTGAGTGTAGACCCAGAAATAACAACTTCAGCAAACATTTGAGAAACTATGGTTATTCAAGGCATATAGCAGGTAATGGGAATACAAAGATAAATAAAATTATTCCTGATACCAAATGTCTTATTTAGGTGCTATAACTGACAGACATGGTGCTAACTGTAATGGTTAAAATAGTTTGTATTACCAAAAATAGCCTGTTGACCAGGGAAAGCTACTCTAGTTGTACTTATTACAAAGGAATATCATTCTAACATAGCACCTGCCAATGAATTGAAAATGATAGAAGTTTTCCATCTCTATACCTAAGAATAGCAAAGTTTAAAATTAAGCTTCATAAAAACAAAAGTCATTTTAAAAAATATTATACAATGGTATTTTGCTTCATAAACTTAATTTGGCGCACAATTCTGGAAAAGATGCTCACATTTATGTTCATCACCCAATGCAGAGTTCACAAACAAAAACAAAATTTTGCCAAATGTTTGTCTGAAAACCAAATTGTTTGTGAACAAATGCATTTGTGAACCAAGGTACCATTATACTCAACAGATAAAAACAAATAGGATTTAATTTTTATTATACTATGTAAAACAGTAAACTATAAAATATTTTAACTCACTTTTGTTCCGGGAGGCAATCCTTCTAGTTGTTTAGGTTTTACAAATGTTCGATGATGCTGGGTCTTGTGATCCAATTTTTCCTTGCATGTCAAAAATTGCAATCTGCATTTTGTACAACGATGTATTCCTTTTTTCTGGTAGAAAGAGAAAAATATTTTCTAGTAACCATAAATACATATATCCTAAAATTGCTCTAATTTTAATAGTAGTTTATTTTCTCTTAACATGAATAATATCAAAATATTTTATTTCTTAAACCTTAATTATATTTGGTCTTCAAAAGTGTTTGTTACTATATAGCAATCAAATATGAAAGTTCTAGTAACAAGTTCTAATGAAAGGTTCTACTAATTATGGTGTGAAAGTTCCTCTAATCATAAATCTAAAGCATTTAAATACATGACATTATGAAAATAAGCCTACCCTGTTTTATCATAGAAATACACTATCTTAAAATTTTTGCTATTTCCAATTGATGAGTTAGTAAAATAAACTCTAAAGCCATGTAAACCTTAACTAGATATTTCAAAGAAGGCTATGTTCTAGAAATGGTTATATAAAAGCAGTACTGTCCAGTAAAACTTTCTGCAACGATGAATAAATGGTCTAGAGCTGCACTGCCAAACATGGCCACCATGATCCACACAGAGATGGTTACTATACATTTAAAATGTGGCAAGTGTAACTGAGAAACTAAACTTTTAATTCTATTTCAGTTAAGTTTAAACAGCACCATGTGACCAGTGGCTAGCACAATGGACAGTATGGATATAAAGGTATAAAAGAGAACAATTAATCCCTATCTACCCGAGGGCTAAGAACTCCCAAGGCAAAAAGAAAAACCAAAAAAAAAAAAAAAAAAAAAAAAAAAAAAAAAAAAAAAAAAAAAAAAAAAAAAAAAAAAAAAAAACCTCCCAAGGCAAGCACTTTTCTCAAAGCCTAGTTCTCTTGTTATCCACAGGCAAGAAAGGAGACCCAAGAAAAATCTACTTCACTTTGCCATAGCACTGCCACACAACTGAACCAGTGTTCTTCTACTATATAACATTAACTTAAATCTTTATCTACATACTCTCATTACTATAAAAGCTTCTTTATATGTTTATATATACACATATAAAGATATACTTAAAACATATAACTATAAAAGAATGTCTTCTCTAAACTTTTATCTCTACTAGATGTATCATTATTTCTACTTACATAGAACCAATCATTTATACAATTCAAATAAGGTGATGCAGAGGGATGTACCTAGCACAGTCACTGGCATAAAACAGCATTTCATAAATAAAGCCAGGCGAGAAAGTAAATACCGTATTGCATGTTCTTACCCCTATATGGAATAGAAAGAAGTTGTTTTCATAGAAGAAAGTATAACAGTGGTCACTAGGGGGTATGAAAAGTAGAATGGAGTGGGGTTAGGGGAGGTCAAAGAATGAGTGACAGCAAGTATTGACAACTGTGGTAGTGCATGTCTATAATCCCAGCAATTGGAAGGCTGAGACAGGAGAATCACTGTGAGTCTGAGGCCAGCCTGGGCTGAGTTCCTGCCTACCCTGAACACAGTGAAACCCTGTCTCAAAAAAAAAAAAAAAAACAAACAGAAAAAGTAAGACAGGAAGGCTATGTTCTAGTGTTCTACAACACGGTAAGGTGACTATGGTTTTTGACAACTTTTACATATTTGTAAACAGCCAGAAGACAGGGATATAAAGGTTCCCAACCAAAACAAATGATAAATGTTTGAGAGGGAAATACTAATTACCCTCATTTGATCATTATATGTTGTATCAACCTGTCACATTACCCCCATGAATACTATATGTATAATGATATCAACTAAAATTATTTTTTTAAAAAATAGAAAAAAGTTTATTACATGTTCAAAGTATCACATCAAAATGATATATTAACAATTTTAGTTGAATTTTAAAAGTAGTGCACTGGATTATATCAGAGGGACAAACAAACTCACTTGTCCATGTTCAAGGATGAAGAAGAAAAAGAAAAGTTGGTCAAAAAGAAATACTGAAACAACAGCAGAAATGTAGCTCACCAGCTTAATTCCTAGAAAGCTTTTCTCCATTAACACTTCCTAGATCACCTCATCCAGTTTCATGACTTGAATACCATGAACACAACGGCCTACTTAACATTATTACTTCATATCTAATCATGCTTCTCAACTTGATATGGACAAAACCACACTCCAGTATTCTCTTCCTCCTTACTCCCACCTTCCAAATCTTTCCTCAGTCTTTCTCATAGCTTAGAGTATGGGAATTTTATTCCTACAGCTGCTTAAGACAAAAACTCAGGTACTCTCATATCTCACATCTGTATCACATTAATAAAACTCATCAATCAACTCCTGAGATCTACCTGCAAAAGTACTCCATCTTTCCACTTATATTTCCACACACTGCTAACATACTGGTCTGAGCCAATCATCTGGACTATTATAAAAGCCTTCTAAGTTCTTCCCCTCCTGTCCTTTCTGCATTATTCTTTCCTTATCTTCCAGGATTCTTAAAATATACCAGATCTTCCCTTAAAACCTTGTACTGGCTTTCCAAAGCCCTAACTCTGGCTTATCAGGCTCCACATGAACTGGCCTGCCTGCTATTGCTACAACCTCATCTCCTATTTTTCAGTCTCTCAGCAATGCTGACTTCCATGCCTATCTTTGAACACCCCGTAAATTATATTCACATGTATACATACATACTTGACACTGCATATCACTTTAATATTAATATTCCCTTAAATAAGCCCTTGTATGACCAAGCCCTGTATGAAAAAGAGCAAAAACTCCATTCATACTACTTCCCCATTCTTGCACACTCCTTACCCTTCACATTTTCCACCCACAGAACTTGTTACCAACATATACATTCAAACACAAATACATACACACACACACTACGTTTCTGCACTATAATGCAAATTCTAAAAGGCACACACTTTGTCTTGATCATAGTTACATAATACCTAACACAACTCCTGGCATGTAGGAAGCAATTTAAATAAATACAGGTTAAATATACAGAGAGACAGAAAGTATGTTCAAAAGAACTGGCATTCCATTCAGTGAACATTTGTTCACAGTTTTAAAAGAGAAGATCCCAATTTACTATTTCCTCAGTTGGAATCAGGTATTACACATCTCTTATGTACATGTATATGCATTTCATTGTGTTAGGATGAACATGCAGTATTATACTTTTTTTGGTAAAATGATGTTCAAGAAAGAAATAGCAATCCTTTCCAAGTATTCAGAGAAACACTGTTTGGGGTGTGCATGCCTCTGTGTGTGTGTGTGTGTGTGTGTGTGTGTT
>PVKA01046671.1:0-14789 GCA_004027165.1 Ctenomys sociabilis
CAAGAGCTGCGGCGCGTGACCCTGGCGGAGGAAACCCGCTGCAGGACGCACTTGAGGGCCTTGGAGCCAGAGAACAGCAGAGGAGGGTGCAGAAGGGCAGCTGTGGCCCATCAGTCCCCCAGGGCCCGTGTCCTGTCACAAACCTTCTGCTTACAGGGCCACCGCAGGGGGCTCCAGGAGAGACTGGTGTGCACACGCGGCCACAGGTGCACCCACACTTATGTACAGGACACACACACGCACACACTCTCACACACGAGGACCATTTAAAAAAGTCCCCATCCTATCCCCTAAGCCCTCCCTCTCCCAGAAATGACAACAGAGACGGCAGCCGAGATCGGTAGGAAACGTCTCGTTGACAGCTCAGAGCTTAAAAAAAAAATATATACACATATATAAAAAACACTTCTGTCCCTCCCCGGATGGGCCTGGGTAGTGCCCGCCTCCCATGGGGGGCAGGCGAGGACAGCGGCAGTGTCCGGCCGCCCTCCTCCCCCGCTCCCGCCTCCAGTTCCAGCGCCGTGGGCCACAGCCCCTCCAGGACAGCACCTCCAGGACGCCTGCTGCCTCCAGGGGCTGCAAGTGCAGAGGCTCATATCCTGAGGCCCCAGCCCGCCCGGTCCATTGTCCAGCCCGAACAGAACCGCAGGGCGAGTGGTGGCCAGCGCCCCCAGCTGGCTCAGTATGGGGGCCGCGGTCCCTGGGGAGCGTGCAGGCTCCTACAGCCCCCTACCCCCACCATGTTTTGTTTAAAAAAGAAAAAAAAGAAAGAAAGAAAGTGGGGGAGGCCGGAGCAGGGGGCCAAACGCGGTCGAGGCGAAGGCAAGTGGCTGGGGTACAGGCTTGCGGCTACCCCAACCGGGCCTCAGTTGGAGTCCGAGTCCGAGGAGTCCCCTGAGGACGAGGAGCTGGAGCTGCTACCCTCAGACTCGTTGTCTTCGTCCTCATCGTCGTCATCGTCGTCATCCTCGTCCTCGTCATCATCCTCGTTCTGGGCACAGAACAACCTGTGGTCACCAGGCTGTCCAGTGCCTACCCACCCCAGGTCCTGTGCCCCATGCCCGACCCTGCACCCACCTCATCCCCGTCCTCGCTCTCATCCTCACTGCTGGACTCAGATGAGTCGCCACCGTCCTCTGAGGAGTCGCCATTCTCATCGTCGTCCTCCTCCTCATCCTCCTCCTCCTCCTCCTCATCGTCCTCGTCCTCATCCTCTGACTCCTGGGGGGATCAGGGCTGTCAGCTGCTGTCAGCAGGGGCCCTTACCACTTGTGCCCATGGCCCGCCCACCTGCCTGCCCAGCAGGAGGGGCTCCCTACCGACTTGGACTGCAAGGTGGTCCGGCTGGACTTGGGGTTCGGGCCCCGTAGCTTGGTCATGCTCTTGCGCTTCTGTGGGAAGGGAACACAGGGCCGGTAAGGCCTGGCCTCACTGCCACACCCGCCCATTTCTGGCCCCACTCACATTGGAGATGTATTCCTTATAGGCTGCTCGGTCCTGGGGAGACAGGCTCTGTGGAGACAGAGGAGACAGGGTTGGGCACCTTCCCCATGGCCTGCTGTGTCCCTCCTGAGCCTCTACTCTGGGTTTCTGCAGAATCCTCCTCCAAGCCACCCCAGTGAGGATGGCTGCTGCACCCAGGAGAGCTCACAGCTGGGGTCACCCAAGAAGACTTGGCAGCCTACAGTTTGGACCCTACTAAGGCTGGGACACTTGGTCACCTAAGTGGGGTTGGAGGGCAGGGGAAAGGGGACACAGGTACTTCAACCCATGTTGCAGGCCAGGGGCCACAGAGGACACCTGGGGTTTAAGAGCTGCCAGATCCCAGACTCAGGAGCATGGCGTCCTGATTAGGAGTTCTCCACTTATTGTGCTTTTGCTTCTTTATTTTTCCTTTTTTTTTTTTTCTGGTGGAACCAGGGATTAAACTCAGGCCCTTGCATTTCCTATTCCACTGAACCATTTCCCTGGTCCCCCGCAATTTACTTCTGTTTTGTCTTTTTTTTTTTTTTTTTTTGAGACAGGGTCTCACTATGCAGTTCAGGCTGGCCTTAAGCTCACTGTGTAGCTCAGGCTGGTCTCGAACTCACAACAATCCTGCCTCAGCCTCCCAAGTGCTGGGATTACAGGCCTGCGCCACCACGCCCAGCTTTTACTTCTGTTTTGAAGAACTCCACATCTTGCTAAATTGGTAAGGTGCCCACACAGCTTGAGCATTTGACCCTCCTGCCTCACCCTGTCAGTGCTGGGACCATACATCCAGGCTTGAGCCTCACGGCTCACCCTGCGGAGCAGCTGGCTGTGCTTACCTTGACCCACAGGTCCAGGTGCACCTTGTACTGCCTCTGCTGCTCTTCTGCCAGCTTCTTGTAGTGCTCCTTCTGGCTCTGGGAGATGCGCTGCCAGCGGCTGCCAATCTCCACCATGCGCTCCTTCAGAGGCAAGTGGTTCAGCTCCCCATTAGATAGCAGCTCCTGGGAGAACTTCTGGTAACCGTTCCTGGGGGGATGCGGGTGTGGGCTCAGGACCCCAAGCCCACAGCCCACTGCTCCCCAGAGGCTCACCCGGCCAGCCCTGGGCTCACATCGGGGGCTTCTTGGGCTCTCCCTGGAACTTCATCTTCTTTGAAGAGTTGGCCGCGGCTGGGGGTGCTCGCATCTCACTCAGCTCTCTCTGCAGGTGGACCATGAAGATTACCCCATCACCCCCAGTCACCCCCTACCTTAAATCAGAAAGTGGCACAGCTTGACTATCAGGGCCTTTCAAACCCAGCTCGGCCACAGCAGCGACCCCAAAGGCCGTTCTTGTTACCCTCACTTGATGGGAACCACATCTCATCCTATGGCGGGAAGCCCCAGGGATGAGGGCCCAGCCCTCACCTCGTAGCGCTTCTGATCTTCTGCGGCCTTCTTGATCCACATCAGCTTCTCCTTTTTCTCCATGTTGTTCCAGGTCATCTCCATGGCCTTGAGGGCCTTCACTCGGTCATTCTGCGGGCACACAGGGGGTCACAGAGGGCCCCACGCGGTCGGAGCCCCGCGTGCCCTCCCTGTCGCCACTCACCTTGAAGCGCGCCAGGTAGTCGCCAATGACACTCTGTTGCCAGATCTCCTCGGCCCGCTTGGGCGACTCGGGCAGCTTGCCCCGCTCCTCTCGCTCGGCACCCGGCTTCCTCTCGGACTGCGCCTTCAGGGCGGCCTCACGGGCCTTGTACTTGGCCTGCCAACGGGCGAGAAGCGGGCGGCTAGGAGCGCCAGGGCTCGGGCGGACTGCAGGGGGCGCGCCAGCGGGGCCGGGCGGGGCCTGGGCGGGCCGGGCGTCCGCTCCCTCCCACAGCACCGCCCGCAGCCGCAGCTCCCGCCTTCCAGGCAGCCGACCTTCTTCTTCTCCGACAGGTCGTTCCACATGCGAGCCAGCAGGCGGGTCAGCTCGCTTTCCGATAGTTCGGGCCGCTCCTCCTGCAGCTGCCGCCGCTTCTCCTCAGAGAAGATGAACATGGCCGACACGGGCCGCTTAGGCTTCTCGGCGCCGGCCTGCGGGCAGAAGGCGTGGGTCGCGGGGATCCCGGGCGCCTGTGGTTCCCGGTCCCCCCGTGCCTCCCACGCGCCGCACCTTGCCACCCTCTGGCGCTGGCTTCTTGGCGGCCGGGCTGCCGGCCTGCTTCTTGCTGATGTTCAGCATTTTCTCCTCACCCAGCACCCGCTGCTGCTCCTCCTCAGGCAGGCTCTGGACAGGGCAGGATGGGGACAGGATGGGGACAGAACGGGGGGGGGTACGCGTGGGCGCAGCTGGCGCACGGCCTCCCCACCCCTTCCCGTCGGCATCCACCCACAGCATCCACACACCTCCAGGAAGCGCAGCAGCTCCACCTCATAATCTTTCTTTTTCTGGAAAGCAATGGTCAGGGTCAGGTGGAGGTGCACGATGGCCGAGGAGTGTCACCCTACCAGCTCCCAGAGCAGGGTGTCCGCGCACCTGGTCGCACTTCTTGTGGTAGGCATCCTTCTCCTTCTGGGACAGCAGCTTCCACTGCTGGCTGCACAGCACCATGCGCTCCGTGCTGGGCACGTCCTTCATATTGGCCATCAGCTCAGCACAGTACAGCGAGTAGCTGTTCCTGTGGGGCCAGAAGGGCACCATGAGGCTGGGCAGGCCTCCCACTGCCCACCCGCCTGCCCAGGGCGGTGCTCACGGAGGTGGCTTGGTGGGTCGCCCGTCAAACTTGTCCTTGAGCTGGCGCTCCGCCTTGGTGAGCGTAGACTTGGTGATGCCCTCCTCGCTGATGTTCAGCTCAGGGTGCTTCTGGATGTAGTCGCGCATTATCTCCTGCAAAGCGGGTGGGCGCGGAGCGCAATGGGGTGGGGTTAGCTGGGCCAGGGAGCACGGGGGAGCCGCTGGGGAGGGGGGCCGGAGCAAAGCCGGGGGTGTCCGTGTGTCTGCCGCGCCGTGCCACACGGTGCCCTGCCCTGCCCTAGCCTGAGATCTCCTGGGGATGGCGGGGGTCGGTAGGGGCAGAGGAGAGGGGCCACGAGGCCCCTCCCTCAACAGGGTCTGGGGAGCGATGAGTCCGGGCAGAGGCTCGTGAAGAGCCGGGCGGGGAGGAGTGCAGCGGAAGCCTAACCTCGTACTCCTTCCGCTGCTCCAGGGCCTTATGAATCCATTTCAGCCTCTTTTTGTCCGAGAGCTGAGACCACTGCTTCCCCAGGGAGTCCTTCACCTCCTTCGTAGTGGCCTGCAAACCAAAAGCCGTCAGACACACGCAAGCAGCCAGGGCAGGGGGAGGGGGGTGGGGGCACAAGGCCCCGCCCCCTCGGGCCATGGGAGGTCACAGTGGTGTCCCCCACAGGCCAGGAGGGCAAGGCGGAGAGGCAGGCGTCCGCCTAATGCAGGGAGGCTCACACACGCACGCACACTCGCTCGCACGCGCTGGCCCAGGCCCTGTCCATGCAGCCCACCCCTGGGGAAGGGCCTCCTCTCCTGCTCCCCTGACCCAGCCCTGCGACCCGGCGCGGCTCCCCCCGCCCCCCATTGTGCACCTGTACCCCACCCACCAGCCAGACACTCACATCTGGCCGCACTTTGAGGTACACCTTCTTCTCGTGAGTGTACCACAGCTGCTGGGGGGTTTTGGGCTTCTCGGGGATGTCCGACTTCTTTGCATTCTGGATAAGGTCGGGGTGGTCCTCCCTGGCCAGTGCACGGGAGCGAGGGTCATTGGGGACACCGTTAGGCAGGCCCCAACATTCACCCACCCATCAAGCCTTCTAGGCCTTGGGCTTAGTGAGACAGTGACCACCCGTCTGTCCTTGCCTGAGCACAACTAGGCCTCCATGTAACCTGCCCATGCCACCCAGATGACCAGCTCTAAGCCCTGGCCAGTGTCCACCTGTACTGATACACCCCAGGTTCTGTGGCTACTAGTGGGTCTCCAACCCTTACCTGAACCGGGCCAGGTTTCGTTCGAACTCCTGTTTTTCCCTCTGGAAGTCCTGAATATACTTCATCTGGGGGAGGAGGGGACGGATCACCCAGGACCCAATTGGGTTCACCCAGAACCCGCACCCTCCTGCTACCTTGGACCTGTGCCTCTTGACAGGCCAGCCTCACCACACACTGGGCCTGGCAGCCCACGACCAGATGGCAGAGCTGGACAGTCTCCAGACACCACTCCTAAAGTGTGGTCTCTTTTAAGGAGCCAAAAAATCTTCCACTCACAGGTGCTTAGGGTGGGTAGGCACCTAGGCCTCCCAAAAGTCTGATGGGGACTGTGTTATTGTCACACCTGCTCCCCACTGTCCACTATAGCAGATGCTAGGATGTCCACTTGTAGCATCCTCAAGGCCCATGACAGCAGGTCCCGTTCCCCATGTACAGGGGAGTTCGTGTTGAGAACCCAGAGGGTTCTTAAATGTGACCCATGCACAACAGATTTGCTTGCCAAAGTTGTAGTTCTCTCCACCCACTAGCTCTGGGTCTTGGTGCCATACACCTCTCTATCACCACCATCCCACTTCTCCTCCTGTTCTCCCAGGGTCACAAGCATGGCCTTGGGGGTGGGGGTGGGGGCAGGGGCTCATGGTGAACAAGTCTGGCGTCAGCCCTCCTCAGGTGCAAGAGCAGTTTTTGAGCTGGATGATACCGGCCTGGCTCACTGGACTCAAAGCGACTCACCAAGGGTCCCAAAGGACTGGTGGCAGGGTTGGGATAGGCCCCGTCCACCTAAACACACTTCTCTATCCTGCCCAGCTCTCAGGCCCTCTGCCGCTCTGCCAGCCTTCCCTAGTGCGGTGCCGTGTGCACAGCCACATGTGCATGCAACCCCAGCAATTCATGCTCCTGCTCGTCTGGGCGGTGGCTGGGGAGGGATGGTTTTGCCCAACCTCACAGGATTCATGTAGGGCCTAACATCAAGGGCAGGCAAGCCTGCAGCCACCATAGGTGGCCAGGAAAAGGTGCTCAGGGTGGTGGCCAGTGCCACTGTGAGTACTGGCCATGTGCAGTTGTGTCTTCTCCATACCCCTGTCTTTGTCTCTCTGTTGGGTGTTACCAACTGCTCTTCCTTGCTCCACCACACCACCCTTCTGTGCTCCTGTCCCCTTGGAGGAGCTTCCCAGGTTCTGTGGCGAGCTAACCTCTGCCCAAAGCTGCAGCTGCTGGTGGTCTAGGGCAGGGACAAGCACAGGGCCAGGAGGCCCCAGAACATGCGGATACAGAACAAGCAGAGCCCTGGGCAGTAAGTCTAGGCACCAGGTCTTCTACTACTACTGGATGTGCAAGTTGAGCCCCAGCCCCTGACATCCCAGCTTCTTGTCTTTTTCTGGGGTGACGTGTGAGGATCTTACATGTGTCCAACAAGACCAAGAGCAGATATGGTTCAGGGAAAGGAAGTGTGTCAAGGTGCAAGGAGGCCAACTTTAGGCAGAGTGGGTGCAGTGGTGGGCAGCATGATGTGCAGGGCCAGGCTGAGCCTCTGCCCAACCTGCATTGCCAGGGATAGTATCTATGTGTGTGGCCTCAGGTGACAAGGTGTGCTTGCCCAGGCCCCGAGCTACAGCGCTGCTACTCCCACCCACCGGGCACCACCGTGCCACCTCCATGCTCCAGCCTGAGCCTGCCCTGCCCTCCCCCACCTTCTTCTTCTCTGGCAGCTCCTTGTATTTCTTTGACAGGATCTTGGTCAGGTCCAGGTTGCTCATCTCAGGGTGGAGTTTTGCATACTTGGCCCGCTTCTCCATGAAGAAGCGGAAGTAGGGGGTGAGAGGCTTCTTTGGGAAGTCAGGGTGTTTCTGAAAGGGGGAGAGGGAGGTCAGGCACTGCCCGTTCTGTGGCCCACGCCTCCTTGACTATAGGGCACTTCACATAACTCACCTTGAGCTTTTTGCCTTTGTAAGGGTTTTTAACATGTTCCTGAGCATCGAGGATCAATTCTGTCAATGTTCGGAACTTCCTCACCTGATGGAGGAAGGGGATGGTGGGAGCAGCACCCTATAGCACAGCCTCCTCCCACAGTCTCCAACTCTCTGCCCAGTGGGATTGCCTTCCAGGACAGCCCAGGCCAATGCCAGTGGTCCACAAAGTGGGCCCAGCCCCTCGCCTGCTGCAGGTGCCAAGGACATCTACACAGTTGTCCTATGACCTCTGTGCCTCCTCAATACTCAGCTACCTTATCAAGCTCAGGTGACAGAAGGCCCAAGACCAAGTTTCTAAGGCCACCAGGCAAAAGGGCATCAGGCTAAAGATGGTGGCTAAGGTCAAGTGGGGCAATCGGCAGCGTGTAAATAGCACCCCGGTTCTTCCTTCCTGTTCACAGCTGGCCCTGCCACATGCAGCTCAGCATCCCAAGTCAGGGAGGGGATCCCTCACCTCATTCGAGATCTCCACCCACTTGAGCTTGCACATGTCGCCAGAAAAGTCTTTAAATGCGACCTTTTCCCAGTCCATGTGTGACTCAGTGGTCTTGAACTTGGAGCTGTCATTGGAGGGAAGGTTGTTCTTCATGCACTCCAGCAGGGTCAGCATGTCTTCCTGGGACCAGCGGTCTGGCAAGGTGTCAAAGAGGACCTCACATGCAGCTCACACCCTTCCTGGGCATCCATCCCTCAGTCCCTGAGTATTCAGCCTCCTCTCCTGAGCCACTTCCCACCTGAATCCCGGCATCTTCCTAGGCCTAGGCACAGTCAGCCCTAAGAAAACTGCAGCCACATGGAGTCGGGGCAGAGATGCTAAGCTAGAAAGGTAGGCTGGAAGTCAGGTTTGGCTCACTTCAAAACTAGACAGGCCATGCACGCTGCGCGGCCTGCCCACCTGGGATGAAGAAGCAGCTAGATCCCTGGGTGGATAGGTGAACCAGAGCAAAACCAGCCAAACTTGTGGTTCAGTCCAAGGCCTAGAAGATGATCTGGGCCCACAGGGACTGAGGCTGGGCATGAGCAGCACAGGAACCCCCAGAAGTCTCCCTGACACATCTCAAAGTGTCATCCCCAACCCCTCAAGAAAACCAAAGAAACTCCAGGCAGCTTGGGAGGACCATGAGGGGCAGCTCTCAGGCTGGGCATGTTCATGCTGGTTCGGGGGAGAACACCCAGAATGCTCAGAAAAGGGATGCAGTCAGCTCTTTCCAGCCCCTCAGATGCAGCCCAGAGTTGTCAGGCCTCTTGCGTAGTAGTGGTGGGGGGTGCCAAGGGACTGGCCACATGTGGCCAGAAATCAAAAAACTGTAGCTTTCATAGCATCTGGTAACCTAGGCAAGGCTTCTGCACCATGGGTCACATGGGCCCATAGCAATCTTCTCTCGTCACTGCCCTACACACTGTGCCAGATGCTGGCTTGTTTCTGCCACCCCAAATGCTAAGAGTTCCCCATAAGATTAGATCAGGCTGTGCATGGGGCCAAACGCCCTGACACCACCTCTGCTCCCAAAAGACCAAGTCCTTAAACTTCAACAACTACGATCACCCAGAAACCTGTCCCATCCCTGTCCTCCCAGCACTGGGAGCACTTGGGGACCCGCTTTGAGGGTCTGCTGCCCCAGAAGGAAGGCTTGCTCCTCCCTGGACAAGAGAAGGGGATAGGCACAGTGGACAGACTCAGGCCGATATGGACCGGCGAGGCTGTGGTGTGCAAGGTGCTTACAGTTCACTGACCCCAGACCGGGCACAGGCAGAGGAGCCCTACCTTGGCCTTTGGGGGCGGCCATTTCCAGGTCTGTGGGACAGTCGGCTTCTCCGTTCATCCTCCAGCTGTCCAGCCACCTCCTCGGTCGCACTGGCTGGGCAACCCGGGGTCAAAGCCACCTTTAGAAAAGACACGGGCCCCACTAAGGTGGGCCCAGAGTCGGGGAACTTTCTATCCACCCCCTCCCGCAGGGGGAGGGGGCGTGGGGTGCGCTCCAATCCAGATCCAGCAGGATCCGCAGACTTCTCAGGCTGGGCTGAGGGTGAGCTGTCCCCTCCCTGCCTGCCCCTTATCCCTGTTCCACAGCTCGCGCTCAGCACTGCCCACGCGCGCGCGTTCCAGCCCCGCGTGCCGCGAGCGCCGCCCTCCTTCCCCCACCCGACCAAAAGAAATCCGAGTCTGCTCCTCCCGCTCGGAGCGCCCGCCCCGGGGAGGCCCCGGCCGCAGGCGGGAGGAGGAAGGGCGGGTAAAGGGCGCGCGCGGCCACGGCGACGGGCGGGCGCGCGCTCCAGTCTCCTCCTCCCGCTCCCCCCGCCGGTTCCCCCGCCTCCGCAGCCCGGCGGGGACCCGGACGCCGCGCAGCCGCCGCCAGCCCCGGAGCGCAGCGGTCGCGCCGCCCCCGGGGACCGGATCCGGATTCGCTCCGCTCCCCCCTCCCGGGCCAGGCAGGCGAGCGCGGAGCCTCGGCCAGATCCCCCGCCACCCACCCGGGGAGGCCTGAGGACCGCCGTGGAGGCGACTGCGGCGGCCCCCCGCTCCCGCCTGAGCCTTGGCTCAACGCCGCCGGGGTCCCCTGCCCGGCCCTGGGAAGCCGCGCCAAGGAGAGGGCGGGCGGCAGGGACTAGGGCTCCGAGGCCCCGGAGGCGAGCTGCGCTGGGCTGAGAAGCGCCAGCTCCTGGCGCGGCGGCCCCACTTCCTGCCGCCCCTCCGGCCCCGCGACCTTCCTGGCGTCCTCCCCAGGGCGCCCAGCGGCCCGGGCCGCGTCCTCGCTCCCGCTCCTGCTACCTCGATACCCGGCTCCCGCTCCGCGCCCGGCGCTCCGGATCTGCGCGCCGCCTCCCCCGCGCGCCGGCCCCGCCGCAGCTCCCTCCCGCGGCCGGGCCCCACCTCCGGGCGCTGGGGCGGCGGCCGAGTGGCTGCCGCCTGCTGCTCCTCGCGGCGACGAGCACAAAGCACAGCGCCCTCCGCCTGCAGGCAGGCAGCCCGCCCGCCGCCGGCGGCCCGGCCTCGGCCCGTGCACCCCCCGCCGCCGCCGCCGCTCGGCCGCGGAGCGGGGAGGAGGAGCGGAGGAGCGGGGGGGGGGCGGGAGCCGGCCGTGGCGCGTCCTTCCCCGCGGAGCACACACCGACCCCCGGGGAGCGAGCGCAGCCGCCCGCCCGCCGCCGCCGCCTCGCCGGCTCCGCTCCCTCCCACAGCCTGCCCGGGCGGGCTCCGCGGGGGGCGGCTGGGAGGAGGGGCGGGCGCTGGGGGGACCCGGGGCCGAGGCAGAGGGAAGGAAGGAGGGAGGGGGTGGCGGCGGCAGCGGCTGCCGCCAAGGGAGGGCCGGGCAGGGCGACACGCAGCTGCCCGGATGGCCGCGGCCGGGACCGAGGCGACGCGGGCGGCGGGAGCGACCTCGCCAGGGCCGCGGGGAAGCCCTAGGTCGGCGCGCGGGAGCGCCCGAGGGCCCCCGGGTGGCCGCGGAACCTGAACGCCGGCCGCACCGCGGCGACCCGCTCGGGAGCTCGCTTCCGCGCTGGCTCGGCGTCCCCCTCGGCCCTGCCCGCCTTCCGGAACGGCGGTCGGCAGCCTCCTCAGGGCGGCCCAGCTCGGTGCACGCGCGGCGGCCAGGCTCGGCACTGCCTCACGGTCCCCCCTCGCTGCCTCGCGGCGCCCACGAAACTTAAAAAAAAGAAAACACCCCGATCTCCCGAACAAAAAAGTCCCTTAGGCTTCTCCGCTCCGGAAACGGCGAGGGGCGCCGGCTCGGCCTCGGAGCCGCTCCAGAGCCGGTTCAATCTAGCCCAGCATGGCTCCCGGCCTGCCCGGGCGCGTGGAGCTCGGCGCCGCCGCCGGGAGCGACCTCGCTCCCCAAACCCGCGCCCCGGGGCCACTCACCGAGGGTGGGTTTGGGCGCGCAGGCCGGGGGCTCCGGGTGGCGCGGGGGCCGGGGACCGAGCCGCAGCTCCGCTGCCTCCGCCGCCGGGGAAGCGAGTGGCCAGACAAAAGCCCGCGATGGCGAAGCGAGCGACGGCTAATGGCGAGCCCCACGCGCCGCGCTCCGCCCGCCCCGCTCCGCCCGCCCGCCCGCCCGCCCGGCGCAGCGCGGCGCCGCTCCGAGCGCTCCCCGTCGGCGCCGCCGCCTCCCGGCCCGGCCTCGCCTGCCCTCCGCCTCCTCGGCGCGCCGGCCTCGCCCTGCCTCCCACCGCCCTGGGGGCTGCGCGGAAATAAAAAAAGCGGCGCGCGCTCTGCTCCTGGCGCTCTCCTGGCTCGGCGCAGGGCGGCGGCTGGGTCCGCTCGCCGGCTGCACTCACCTGCGGGGCCGCCGCGCGGGGCTGGGGGCGGGAGCGCGGGCCCGGCCGGCGGGCGCGGGTTGAAAGCGGGCCAAGCGCTGCGGCGCCGGCCGGGCGTGTGCGCCGCGCAGTCCCCGCAGAGCTCGCGCCGCGGCCCCCGCCTCCATCTCCGCGCCCGATCCAATCAGCCGGGCGCCGCGCTCGGCCCTGGCCCTGCCGGCCGCTGCCTGCGTCGTCCCACCGCTCCCCGTCGCCACGGGTGTGTGTGTGTGCGCGGGTTGGTTTTTTTTTTTTTTTTTTATTGCTCTTTGCTTTTGCAACGCTAAAGTCAAGGCGGGGGGCGCAGGAGGTTTGGGGAAGGAAAAAGCCCGTGTGCACTGGGGCTCGCGACACATCGGGGCCTTCGGTTCCGTGCGGCCAGGCGCGGGGTCCCAGCGCGGGGCGGATCTGGGCGTCTTCCGGGGCGGTGGGGCGCGGAGCCCTAGGGTCTGGAGCCCCGAGGCCGCACCGCGCGCGCCTCCCCGGTCGCGGCCTCCGTCCCCTGCCGGCTCCCCCTTTCTTTCTTTCTCCTTTAATCTAATTTCTTCCAACTCCACCTTTGTTATTGCCGGCGTCACGCCCGGGCCAGCCAATCCCTGCCACGCAGCGCTTGTCAAAAAGACTCGGCCGGAGCCGCGGGCGCTGCCCTCGGCTCCGGGACCCGGGGCCTGCTGGGCCCCGCACTCGGGGAAGCCGCGCCAGACTGGGGCCGAGGCGGGAGCCGGGCAGGCAGGAGCTGGGCAGACCCCTCCTGGCCTGCTCGCCGCCAGGGGGAGGCCAGCCCGCGCGCCCGGAGCCTATCTCGGCCTCCCCGGCGTCGCCCGGCTTCTCAGGAGCTGGCAGATCCCGTCCCAGGACTTCGCGGCCCACTGGGCCACGTTGCACAACAGGCGGGGACGCTGTGTGAGCCGGCGAGTGGTTTCTCCAAGCCCTGGCTCTGCCACGGCACGAAGGGACTAGGGCTTCAGGGCCAGCGAGGCCTGCAGTTGTCTTCGTCGTTGGCGGGTTTTTTATCGCTGTGTTTCGATTTTGGTAAAGAAATTCCCAAAGGGCTCCTGTTCTGGTCTCCACAAACCCAGATAAACACCATTTTGTGTAGGACAAGCCTTCTCACAAAGCTGAAAGCAGGCCATTGAGTCTGTCTCCCTGTCTTTTTCTTTTCTTCTTTCTTATTATTATTCGTGTTTGCAGCGCCGGCTTGTCACATTGGCTCTGGTGAGTTGATGTCTATGCGGATGCAGCCAGATCCTCCTTAAACCCCACTCCCTCCATGTTTTTTTTTGTGTGTGTGTGGAACTGGGGATTGAACTCAGGCCCTTGTGCTTGCCAGCGGATTTAGTTTTTGACTGAGGAAGAGTAAAGTTTTGGAGTGAAAATCCCAGCTTCCAGGCTGGTGTGCTGCCAGCATTCTCTCTCCCTTGCTCCTGCTGTCTGTCTCCTCTCTGTGTGTGCGTGTGCCTGCCTCATTAAGTTGCTAAATTTGCAAAATTGCCTGGGCTGAATTTGCCACCCTGCTCCCCTTGGAGATTGCAGGCCTGGGCCAGGCCTAGCTTCCCTAGTCCTTGAGTCTGTTGAGCAAACTTCATCTTCACCTGAGCCCATTTCCTTACCTATGAGGGTTAACATTTTATGTGCTCTACCTTGTCATTAGGTAGAGGCAAGAGGCAAGGTTCCCCAGTCACTGTGTCACTTGCTTCTGCTGCAGCCCAGATCCTTAGGCCCCAGGAAGTTCCCTGTGTGCCCCTGCAGATGTGGGCCAGGTGTTCTGGCTCTAGGCCCTGACTTCTTGGCTGGACCTTGAGCCAGTTTAGTAAAGTGCTTTGAGATGAAGCAGGGCGAACATGAATTGTGAGGGTGCCTGTGCTGTTTCCTTGGGCAGTGGGAAGCATGCTGGCTTCGGGCCACTTTGTGTTCCTATTCGCTGGTGAAATCGGGAGTATGCCGGCTGCTGGCCAGGGTCGAGGAATCTGCCCTTGGCCTTTCTCTCCAGCCTGTTCATCCCCGCCCAGTGCAGCCCCATGACCCGTGACCCACGAAGGCTGGTGACAAAATGTTTCCCCAGCTGCGCTGCCTGCATTTGGCTGCAGCTTCCAAGCCTTGTTTCAGTCCTGGGAACCTGACAGGTTGGAACTGGAATTCCTGGGTCCCTGGAGGAGTGTTTTATGTATCTGGAGAGGAGCTTCAGTTACCTACTGGAATCTGGAAATGTTCTGCTGGAAAACTTCATGTAGAATTGTGTTACAAAGATTCATTTTCAGGGAGTAGACCTGCAGCCCCTAGTTAGGTCTCTGCTTATTTGTTCTTAGTGCAGTCACACTCACAGGTGTAAAACATAGTATACCATGTACCCATGCTGCCAGAATGGCCAGGACCCCTCAGCCTCGGAGAGGGGCTTGGCTTGATCCTGTGGTCACTTGTTCCTCTGTCCATCTGTCCTGCTGTTATGATGTCCAGATTAAAGTCAGTCTGTGACAATTATGAATAAAGTGCCTTTGAGTTTCAAGCAGACAGCTGTTGACCCCTCCTGGGTGCTTCAGGTGTGCAGTTACTGTCACAGTGCACAAATAGATAGATTTGAATATATGTTGCCAAAAAAAATGCATACTTGAGGGAAAAAGCTGTAGACATATATTTGATGATAATTTATGGAGACAGCATTAGATTAACACAATTTATCTTTGACCTCTATAATGACAAGAGGTACTTGAAGTGGGGGCTGTCAGCTTCTGGACTTTTATTAGTATGGTGAATTGCTTTGTGGGCAACCTTGCTCACTGGGATCAGTTTTTTCTCTTAAGGGTTAGTAGTGTCATGGGGTTTCTGCAATATATGACACCCTCTAGGGTGCCCCATATGAGGTATCATCATCTGCTGAAAAATTATGCTGCTTTTCCTGAAGTATATAGCATGTATATGTTTTAGGCAGAATACATATATACACAAAAATTTGAGGCCATGGAGATGACTCAGTGGAATAAGCACTTCCCTGGCAAGCGCAAGGGCCTGAGTTCAATTTCTAGTTCCACCCAAAAAAAAAAATTTATATATATATATATATATATATATATATATATATATATATAT
>PVKA01046672.1:0-14788 GCA_004027165.1 Ctenomys sociabilis
CTGTCTCTGGCCGGTCTCAGGAGCTGGGCGGGGGCAGGCGGGATGGAGCAAGATGGCGGAGTCGGCCGCGCTAGCGGGTTCCTTTTGTTCTTGTTCATTGATTTCTGGTCATTTTTGTTCCTCTGTAGAACATCTTTCAGTAGCCTGTGTAGGGATGGCTTTATCATTATGAAATTCTTTCATTGTTCTTTGTCGTGGAAGTATTTCACTTCTCCATCAAACTTGGAAGAGAGTTTTGCAGGATATAGTTGTATGGACTAGAATTTGTTTTCATAGAGTACTTGAGGAACTGTGCTCCATGCTCTCCTTGCCTTCATGGTTTGTGAAGAGAAGTCGGCTGTAATTTTGATGGGTTTTCCTTTGAATGTAATCTGCTTCTTTTCTCTAGCAGGTTTCAGCATATTATTCTTGTGTTGGATTTCTGGGATCTTGACTAGTATATGTCTCGTGTTTTTACTGGGGTTGAAGTTATTTGATGTTCTGTATGTTTTGGTTTCCTGAATGTTGTATTGTTTCCTCATATTTGGGAAGTTTTCTACGATTACTTCTGCCCGTATTCTTTTTATGTTGTTTGTATTGACTCCCTCTTTCTCATTGCTACCTATTAATCTCACATTGTTCATTTTGGCATCATTTTGCAGGTGACTGATTATTTTTTCCTGCATCCTTGTTGTTTTTAAGAGATCCTTTCTCACCTTTTCACTACCTGTACCAGCATCTTCAAGATCTGAAACTCTGTCTTTGTTTTCACTCATACAGTTTTGTAGACTCGTGATTGAGATTTTAATTTCTTCTATATCTCTTTGACTGTGCTTCATATGGTCTATTTCTTTCCTGTATTGCTCATGCAAGGATTCTGTTATTTTTGTAATCACCTTTATATATTTTTTATCAATGTGTTCTTTAGAGGTACCTATTAATTCTTTTGCGGAAGAATGTTTCTAAATTGAGTTTCCTCTGTATTTTTCCGCAATTGATTCTCTACTTCAGATGCTATGATTTCAAATATTTCTTTCTTCATTTCAAATGTTATTTCTGCTCTGAATTCCTTTTTACCTTTGTGCTGTTGATCCTTTGCTTGCGATGCTGTTAATTCATATGTTTCAGCTGGAATAGTGCTCTCTGCACTTGTTTTTTGTGGGCATTTGTTTTCCCCCATACGTTTCTGGGTTTGATCCATTACTTCAGATGCTATGCATTCACATATATCTTTTTTTTAATTTCAGCCGTTAATTCTGGTCTGAGTTCTTCTGTATCTTTATGCTGCTGTTTCTTTGCTTCCACCTCTGTTACTTCATTCATTTCAGCTGAGCTAGTGTCCTCTGAACTTATTGGTGAGCTCGAGGCCTGATATTGCATTTTTTTTCCTTGTCTTTGTTATTTTTTATAGCACTGACTTCTGACCTTTGGTGTAGAGCTTTGGTGCAGTTACAACCTTAGCACATAATGAGATTTGGATGCCAATCTATTAACTTTGAGATTATCCATTCATGCCTGTCCTGGATCTAGCTGTTGTGTTCAGTTCCATTTTGCTGCAGCACTTTTGGCACCATTGTGAGCCTGTGGTTCCCCCCTGTTGTGTCCCTGGCCCAGGGAGTACCGGGGAGCACAGAAACTCTCCCACACACTCACCGTGCTGTGCTGTGCTTGATCAGGGGCTGGGAAAAAAATCACAAAACTTCTCACTTGGCAGGCTTGGGGGCAGGGGCTCTGGGGGGTTGCATTGCAGGATGGACTGGGTTGGACTGGCCGAGAGAGTCTCAGAAATTCTTGCTTGCTCCAAATTATACATTCTTGAAGCAAAGGGTGTCAGCCTATGTGGCCTGTTGGAAGACTATACTATGAACTGGATGGCTCACTTAGCAACACAGAATTATTTTTCACATTCATAGATAGTTTGTAGTCCAAGATCAGGGTGTTGACAGATTCAGTGTATGTTGAGAGCCGATTTTAGGGTTCATGGATGGTGCTTTCTTGATGTGCGCTCACATGGTGGAAGGGAAAGACACTTTTGTGGTGACTTTCTTATGCTACTGGCCCCATTTGTGAAGGTTTTGACCTCACGGTCTAATTATTACCCCATGGTCCCCACCTCCTACTAACATTAATTGAAATTAAGATTTCAATGTATGGATTTTGCAAGGAGGCAAGCATTCTGATCATAGGTATGATGACCTGCAACATCTGAATCTTATAATAATTTATAGTGCCAATATTAATAGTGTTTTCTCATTTATATTCGTTACAGATACTCATATGACTTTTTATATCTTTTGAAGTGCAGGTATAGCTCTAATTTTTTACAATTTTAATATTTGATTGAAAGATTGCTGCCAAAATGAGTAACGTAATACTTACAAAACAGATCCTCTATCACTGAGCTATATCCTTATCACCCTTAAAATTTTTACACAGAATCATGCTAAATTTTCCAGACTGACCTCAGCCTCCTGACTAGCTGGGATTATATTTACCACCAGCATACCTGGTGGTATGTGTCTTACTAGTTTGAGGGAAGAAGCCTAAAGATCTTAATACTTAGAATGCCTCCAGCTAATGTTTATAAGGCTGAAGATGAATCACTGGTAATTTATAAAGAGCGGTGATATTTTATGGCTCAAAAAAAGCTGCAGAAGACTAAACAAATAAAAATGAAATAAAAGTCATTATAAGAAGGAAAGGCTTATCTGGTTTATTATGAGGTAATTGCAGTTATTGGAGCCAGAAAGATCTTCAGCACTGTAGTTAGAGCACATAATTCCCCTGCTTAGAACTCCTCAGGGACCTTCTACTGAACACAGACTAAGGATTGAAATTTCAAGCCCTGCATGACCTGTTTTCTGTTTCTATCTCCACCCTCATCTCCGATGTCTGTTTCATCTCTGATGTCTGTTTAAGGCCCACTGAATTTTGTTTTATGAGGTTTTCCTCTCTCGGCTTCTGTCTGAAAGTCTTGAACAGGCTGCTGTTTTTGAGTAAAACCTCTACCCAAAATCCTCCACAAGGAACTCTCTACTTCTACACGTTGGATTTTAAGCCCCTTAGTTTGTGCATCCTAACACTTAATTCATCACATTTGAATTATTTGATTTAAAGCACATAATTTTTATATCCCTTGGTGTAGATCAGTGTGAAATACCCGTCATTTTTAGCTTTTTGTGTACTGTGGAAAAGAGGGAGATTCTTGGAATGAGTCTCCTGGCTTAGGTTTGAATGCCAAAGCCGTGAGTATCTCTGTCGTCTATAGTAGCAAGCTTGGTTGGGTCTCAGATACTAACTCTTCTTTACCATCATCTACTATCTGATGAAACAAGTGCCTATATATGATTTTTCACCAATAGTAATCCTGTCAATAATGTCATCTTTGCATTTAATGATAATATATATTCCTTACATAAGTCAGAAATATAGCCATAATGTTTCCCCGGTGTGCTTAGCATTATCTTCACAAACTCAGATGTCTACATAAAAGAAGACTGATTTACAGATGTTAATGAATTTTGTATTGTGTGCAGGGCACAATGGAAGGTGCTGGGGACAATGAATAAAAATGATGCACAAGATAGCACAATCCTTCCTTTTCATAAAATTGAAGCAGAAAGCAAACCGAGGTTTACATATTTTATTATTTAATGGGAGTTCTGGGTTACAGAGCTAAGAGAGACACATTTGTTCACTATTGAAGAACTGCACTTTGATCTATGCTCTGTGCTCAATTAAATGAGTTTAAAGGTTGTATCTTCTCATTTTAACTAAACTGAACACAAAATTGGATATTCATACCTGTGTGCATAAAGGGTTAGTGAATACTCTCTCCTGCATAAAATCTTGATTTTTTTGTTTTTTCCAGCTCTTAGAGTACTGGAACAGGTAATAAGCCAAATAGGTTGCTAGGCAACATTGGTTATGATAAAAGTAATGAAATACAAAACTACAATTGCACTGTGAGAATTATAAGTTCTCATCTTTAGCTCAGTGTGGTGACTCGGAATATTTATTCCAACAGTCCTGCAGCTGTGCCTATGAGGTGGCTACATGAATGTCTTAGTCCAGTTTCTATTGCCATACTGGAATATATGAGACTGGGTAATTTATAAGAATAGTTTCTTTGGACCATGATTCTAAAAGGTGGTTAGTGTAACAGCATGGTGCCATTATCTCCTTGCTGGTAAGAGGCTTCTGCTGCTTCATAAGCTGGTGAGATAGAGAAAACCTACTAATTTGGGTCTCCTTTTATCTTCTTATAAAGACAATAAATCCACCATGAGGCTCACTGTCAGGACCACATCTAATCCTATTTACCTCCCAAAGTCTATAGCTTCAAATCTCATTAAAATATTTTGGGGATTAATTTACCAACACATGAACTTCTGAAGGATATAATCAAACAATAACAATGGCATCAGTGTGGTTGGAGGCCCAAGGAATATTTTCCTATGTGAGGTCCCCAGGTAAAGGACCACAGATGTGCAACACATTAGCAACAACAGAAGCTGCATGGAGCAGAGCACAGCTCAGAACCCACCTGCGTCTTTATTGTATCTTTCTATACAGATTGTTATAATTGAATTACATTCTTATACACTGGCCTCATTGGTGCACACTTAGCTGTCCACTGTTGAGTCATGATTGTGTGATTATGTCCCAAAATGCACCTATTCCGACAGCAGGGTCATGTCCTCAGGGCTGTCTGGAAGTGTCCTTACATGATTGGAGCTTTCGCTCAGTCTGAGTGGTTCCAACATCCCACCTCCTTGAAGGCTGGAGAAGGGTCTACACTTTTTTTGGTTTAATTGAAGTACAAATATCAATGAGACAGTTTTAAGATACCCTGACAAGATGGAGTTGAGAAATTAATACATGGAAAACTGTTTTCATAATGTTTTGGTATCCTAGAAGGTGCATACATGATATTCTACTTACAGATATTATTATACCATATGTCTCCTATCAGTAAATTAAGTGAGTATAGCTGTTTGCGTATTTTATTTTTTATACCTGAATTACATCAAAGATTCAATAATTACTACTTTCTACCTTGTTATTTTCCTAGTGGTTGTCCGTAGTACTAGAAGCTGACATAATATCCTGTCCAACCACCATTAGTGCAAATCTTGCTTCTCGTATAATTATGTAGAAGCATGGCATCATCTATCCCAACTGTACTGTCCATACACACATATCATGATTCTTCCTTTCTACACCCCTTCCTTTGTCTACACCTGTCAGAGATGGGCACTCCATTGTCATTCAACTAACTTAGGTGCTTGAACTCGACAACACAATCCAACACAGTCCAGCATTCCACTACAATAGTGAGTTATCCGAAGAAGTTGTCGACGATAGCCATTTACAGCTCAACTTATTATTATGGCCCCACAGTGTGTACTTCATTTTTATACTTTTCTGCTGGATGGTTAAGACCTAGATAGAGCAAGACCTATATACCAACACATGTACTTTATGTTCCTTATGAGGTCAGTGAAGTCTCCTCTGGGTTTATCTTGTAGTCCTGTACCTTATTCTGTAGATCCTTTGTCTGTGTCAGGGTCTACTCTTATGAGTGGCCCATAAAGCTGATCCCTGTGCACAAAAACCACCACCACAACACAGAGAACAATAGAACATGGCTAACCCTATTGTCACCATAGCACAACAATGGATCCCAATAATTCTCACAAATAGCTAAGAGTTTCTTTTTGCGGGGCTTGTACAGTGGATACCTTTGTATCCATTTCTTGCAAATTTTCTTATATCTGTGTCTTTTTTCAGGGTTATAAACACAATATTTTACATGTAAGAGTGTACAAGTGTCTCTCTATGCTGCAGCTAGCAAATCAAGAGCCATATAGTTTTGCAAAATGATCTCTACCATTGGAAATGTCTCATACATGAGTAACATCAAACCCTGATACAAAACACTCAAGGCCTGGGTCAAACATTGAGCAAGAACTTCAGCTAGGAGGGCTAAATCTTTGCCTTGCTAGCTTCAAGGCCTTTGGATAAAACCACCAGATGACTCATTTAGAATGGTGCGCTTAATATATGGAAAACCTCAGGGGCTGCTCCCTGTCCCCTGTGAAGATAGATATGGCCAAATGCCATAACCCATGATGCATCTGTATGTGGCCAAGCTGTGGGGCAAAATTATGGCCATCCTACTACTTGTTTGTATCATTTATCAATAATTACACTTGTTGGGGGTTATGCACTTCACCAATTTGTTTCCCACTTACATGTTACTTGTTGAATACAAAATGGGGCCACATCCAACAATATTATAGGAGTTCCTGTCACCCACCTCCACCCATTGCACATAACAGGTCCCAGTCACTGTGCAGTGTATGCACTCTTCTGGATCAGTGCTTCCATGACCTTGTATCATAGATTTAAGGAGAACAAGTTTTGTGTTGCTGCCACCATTCAGTCCAATTGAGAAGGGACACCATTGTGATCCTCCACAAGAAGCCCTCAGGTTCCTTGGCATGGAATTCTGTGTATATTCAATGATGTGGTTGTTGGTGGAAATGAACAAACATGTGTGTTCATAAGATGGCACTGTTAGCATTGCTCGTGCTGGTCACAAGGACAGAATAGAATAATAAACCATTATAGGAAGATAATGGCATCCTACCCCTTCTGAGTCCTGAAAGGATGCAGGCCCCATGCTAATCCTGTGATAGGATTATGGTTGGATAATTTTGCCTCCCATCTTAGAATACCAAACATGGGTCTCCATTGCTACCCAGGGCAAGGGAGTTGGGGATAAATCTACCATACCAGGGGTTGAACCAAGCAGCCACATATTACTCCCTTTTAGAATGGTAGTTCCAGCATCAGGCAGAGAATCTACTGAGGCCAGTGATGGCCAAGTCCAGCTGTATTTCCATAGTGTGTCTAAGTTCAGTGTTGGAGGTATGTTCCCCAATGGATGAGAGAAGTGGCCTGTGACACTCCACTCCTGTCCATGTACATACCCCAATCTTTTTAGGGTATTTTGCCTGTGCTTCCACTTTCTCTTATCCTGTGATACTTTTATAGGCATGCAAAACAGTACACACTACTGCCAGCTAGTTCTCAGTCAGAGAACGCTGGCTTTCAGCTCTCTTCCACAATGGTGACCAAAACCCAACAAGGTGCTTCTGCTTCCCCTATTTTGCCATAAACCCTACCCAAACTCATCATGATCCACACTGACGGTTAGAGTAAATGGCAGGGTACAGTCAATGACAATAGCTGTGAAACAATCCTTTTTGAGTCCTGAGAAGCAATTTCTGCTACATCTGTCCAGTTCATGTAGCACCACTCTAGAACATCCTATCTAAAAGCTGCATCAGTATAGCTACACATGTATGAAATTCACCAGGACCCTAGCAAGCCAACTAACACTTGTAACTGGTGCATACTGTCATGGGTCTTGGTTATGCTTGGGTTATACCAATAATGGCATTGGTGGCTGGGGGAGATAGCTTGGTGTTCTAAGCATCTGCTTGGCAAGTGCAAGGACCCAGGTTCAATCTCCCTGGTACCACACGCTCTGCTAAAACCAAGCATGGTGCATGCCTGTAATCCTAGCACTGGGGAGGATGGAAGATCACTATGAGTCTGAGATGTGTAGTGAAACCCGGTACCAAATAAATAAACAAATAAATAAATAAATAAATAAAATAATAGCAGCATTGGTGTTTACTTTCATTTTACCTGACTAGATAACATCCAAGAATTTGATAGGCAAAGCTGGGTCCATTGGCCTTGTTTTTGTTCTTGCCCCACCCCATACAAATCTTCCTTCAATCTGTGTGTGGCAGCTTCTAAATCTGCAAGGCAATCAGAAGTTAATACAATATCATCAATACAATGAGACAGTGACATAGAATGTGGCTTGGTCCAGGTGGCTAAGATCTGGGCCACCAGGCCATGATGCAAACTTGGGCTAAGCAGAGACCCTTGTGAAAACACCTGGAAGGTCCACTGCCTACCCTCCTGGGTGAAAGTAAGTTGATCTTGATTGTCAGGTACAATAGCAATGGAGAATAAAGCATTGGACAAATCCACAATATGTGATTGATCCATTGTCCTGGTGACATAATCATCCCAGTCTATAATATTGGGCATTGCTACATGTGGAGGAGGAGGCACTGTATTCAGTTTCTGGTAAACCAAAGTCATTCTCCACATCCTATCTGGATTCTGCATGGGCCATAGTAGGGAGTTGAAAGGGCTCTGTGCAGGGTACATACCTCTGCTTCTTCCAATTTTAACGCAGTAGTTCTATCTCTTCCTGGCCGTATGGTAGCTGATACTACTTCATGTACACAGCCTGAGTGGCCTGTGGGAATCAGCAGTGTGTGACGCGCATACCCTTAGACTATGGTTTTTACCACATAAATGTGCAATTAGAATTCTCCCTTTGTGGTGTCTAGCAAAGCAGCAATTAGTATGTACATTCCTAGTATGCATTCAGCAATCTGTGAAACATAAATATCATACAGACATGCGGGCAAGTGCTTGACACCCTAAGTCACTTGGGCCGTGTAGACTATGGCTATAGTGATCTCCATATTCTACACATACAGTAGGTCCTGTAAAATAATATTGACTTGATTCCAGTATTGGCCAATGCTAATACATATTTCACTTTTTTGGGGACTGATAAATAGTTCCGCATATGACCTCCAGTCTCCTGGGACACCCAAGACCTGAGTACTTTGGCTTGACTCCTAATCTGGATAAAAAGAGGCCAGTATCACTTCTTCCTGCTTCACTACGGCTGCTTTGGCCTTCTGGCCCTAGCTCATCAGCTGGTATTGTTGCTCTGGATGTAACTGCCTCCAAAGACTGCCTATCTGACTTATCTGTGGCTAGGTTAGCAACCAACAGATCTGTCCAGACCTGGTACTGACTTACCTCCAAGGTCTCACAACCTGTTGTTGGGGGGAATCGCCTTGCTTGCCCATAGAACCCTTATCCTTTTCTACTTTATTGTTTTTTTAATAGATCTTGCCTTACCTTGGCTCTTATTTCCACTTCTCCCAGCCTGGCCAAGACATCCACAGCATCATGGATGAGGTGATCTATAAAGGGAGCTAGAAGGGCTACCACTGACCTAAATGTGCCAGCTGGTCCTCTTGCCAGGAACATGCCCTTCATGAGTGCTATTAGCAGTTTTTTGTCTAGGTTGTGATACTGCAATGTGAACATCTTTTGCTGCATGCCTATTTCATGTAGCGCAGTTACATAGTTTAGGTAAGTTGTTCATTTAGTGACTTATTCCAGCATGGCTCCTAGATTCTCCCAAACCAAGGAAGCTGCTGTCATCAAGCAATTTATCATTCTGATTATCTGCTTCTGGGGCTGTCCTCTGCACATCCTGTAGGACCTTTCTCATACAGCAAGTGCTGGCTATGGCACTTATTTGGGATGTTTCCAGTGGGCTTTTTAACTGTATGATATCCAGCCTCAACATCCCAAGCTACAGTAGCCACATGTCAACACTATTTCACCCACCTTTTGCTTTAATATTTTGCCAGCTCCTCCAGCTCCATTGCTCCCTAGGTTATGTACACTGTGTGTGGGTAGAGTTTGGTGGCCTTCCCTGTCCTCCTCCATAGGCTAGGCATTCCTTTACATTTACTTTTTGACAAATAGGCAAACTATCATGCAAAATAAGGGGACATTCCTGAGAGGTTTTCTCAGAAATGAGGACTTCTGGAAACATTTCTGGAGAAGATAATGCTTCCCATGCCTGTCAACCTGAGATCTGCAGCAACCAACCATTACTCAAAGTCCTCTTCTATCTCATTCAGCTGGTTTACTTGCTGGACAAGGCCATCCACCTTTTGATTTATGTGGTAGAAGAGAATGAAGAACTGCCAAGCCACCTCCCACACAGTTTCACTGCGAGGAGGAGGAATTTGTCTGCCTATCATTTCTATGGCTTTCAAGACATGCACAGACCCCAAATTCGTGGTTTCCCAGTTCTTTTCAGCCTTCCAAACTGCCTCTCCATGGTATCTAGGGAGAAGTCAGGGGCTACTTATCAGCTATTCCCAAGGTCTTTCCCTAACCTTTGATTCCACAGCTGCCAGGAAACTGCTCACATGAACATACTACTGACTACATCAGTTTTCAGCCTGCTGGGGGAAAAGGAAGATATTCTGTGGGTGAGATCCAAAAGTTAAAGAACACACATGTGCAAGATACCAACAGTAAGTTCGTAGAGTGTAAGAGAGCAAAGTAAAAAGGTTAACTGCATCTTTACAATTTTTATTAAGGTTTTTATCACCTATTTACAGGTTTTTATCACCTATTTACCTATGCTGGCCTCATTGATACAAACATAATTTTTCACTGCTAGGTAATGTTTGTGAAATTTTCCCCTTATGTGCATCTGCACTGACAACAGGCTGTAGTTCATCTGGACTCATGCAGGACATTGCTGTGGGATCCAGGCTCTCAGCTGGATTCTTTGGGGTCTCTAGTGACTTGGAAGATTGCTTGCATTCTTTGGCATTTGAGTTTTTGGATCAATATAATAAAATAATCCTATAACTTATGTGCCCTGTATTAAATTTATCCCATTGAAAATTCTAAGTACAACACAAGGCATGATTACAAAATAAGTGAATACTGCCTCTGAGTGCTATGTAATGGAAAGGTAGGCTTGTGAAAATATTACAGTGGGTTCAGATCCACCTTATTTACTGAACATGGCACCATGTCATTCGTTGCTCTTCCCAAAGTAAAAATGATCAAAGTAGGGGGAACACAAAGATGATGGAGTTGTAAGCAGGAGAGAAGGACCTTCTCTGCCAGGTACCATCCAGATGCTGGAGTATAGTAATAAGAGGAAGATAAGAATGAGAGAAATGGGTCCCCTGCACTCAGGAAGAATCTAAACAATGAATTGAAGCCCACAGAGAAAGTGAAGATAGAAACTTCATAAAAGAAGAGGGAAGTATCTGCAAGTATCTTTCCCCTAAGACAGGATTCACTGCGTGAGAAGAGTAGTTCAAACCTGTACACAAATGGTGACTGCTGGTGTGATCCTCCATAGAGAGATGCAGCAGTGGAGGCATACAGCAGATGCAAAGGATTGCAGTAGCTAGCAGGGCGTGGTGAGGGCTCACTTGGCCAGTGAGAAAGGGCTATTGGCCTGGAACCATCTTGGAGAGGGGCTAACTAAACTTAGAACTGAGTGGTTACCAGTTCCAGCTAGGCTCAGGCCTGTGGAAGGTGTACTGATGGCTTCAGTCCAATTAAGTATGGTTTCTACCCACAAGATTAAGGCTTGCTGAGATTATCCACTGCCCCACCAAAAAGTTATTGCTGGCTTGCTGGGATAAATCAACATGGATCAGGACTCTGTCTCCACATACTGTATACTGGTGACAGCAGAGACATATATGGAAATGGATTGTTTTGTTTTTAATCATTTTTTGTTATGATTGTTTTTTCATTTTCTTCTCCATTATTTCATCTCGGTTCTATGTGAATATGAATGAGCTTTATAGCCTTTTTGTGGTTGTGGTTCTGTTCTGTTCTTTTTAAAATCTCTTCCTTCTCTCTTTCCCTCCAGTCTTGTGCATCAGTCTCCCAAAGTTAGCATGACCCCCCACTTTGTCCTCCAGCCTTCTAATCTCTTCCTCTTCTTCCACTTTTCTACTTTCTCCCTAATCCATTTTACACTTTAACCTCTGAGGGCAAAGTAGGGATACTAAGGATTTTTGTATTGTATCTAATTTTCTGGTTTGTTTTAGATTTTTTTTTACACAGTCAGAGATCTAGTTCATAAGTTAAAGGTGGCAAAGTAGTGGATAATGCTATTATTTTCTAGGCTGTGTTTAATGCTCTTGTCATTGTGGATGGTACCACTATAGCCAAAAGGGACATGATTCTTATAAATAGCTGTTCTTCTTGGTATTCCAAGACTGAAACTGACTAAGGTTCACAGAAAATACTGTAGCAGAATGTCAATAACCAGGGACTGGGCCAAACAGGCAGTAATTTCTCATTTCTGACAAGTTGAAAAGGTAGGATCTTGCAATAGATTCAAAAATCCCAAAACTTGATATGTAGAAGATACTTCAGAGAAGTAGTCATTTCCTAAAGGTTCTAAATACTATAAATAAAGCAACCTACCATGTAGTTTACAAATATCATCCCAGGAATTAAACTAAAAAGGGAAAAGAAGATGAGAAGACATTTCAAGGTTCAACTCCGGACATCCAGTTCACCAAAGGAAAGCCCACAGGCAACAAGATGTGACAATCCAAAAGTCACCCTGCTGGCCTCTTTGAAGTGATGACAACAAAGCAATGGAATGAAGCTCTAGGAAAAAGTACAATCAGAAGTAATTTCTGAGATAATTGCAGAGATGGTATCCACAATGAAAATCATGCTCAGTAACTCAAAAGCAGAAACAAACAAAAAAAAGAGCTTTAGAAACTTATGGAAACCATGAATATTCAGAATAAAAAAGAAATGCAACCCATAAGGCAGATTGAAGCAGATATCCAGGAGAATAAAGCTTTTATTGAAAGCATTTGTAGAAGGGTAAGCCAATATGAGGACCTGTTCTCAGATATAGAAGATAGGTTTGCAATAGCGATCAATAAAAGAAAGATTTCTTAAAACTAGCAAGGGACCATGAGCAATAAGTACAGCAGCTGCTAGATGAGACAAAGAAGAATAACAAGATTGATTGGAGTCCATGAAAAAGCAAGAGACAGAACAAATGATGTTAAACAAAAACTGTTCCCAAACATCAGGGCAGAAAATCTCCCTGGAAGAGAAAAAGAATTTGACATACAGTTAAGTGAGGCATATGGAACTTCAATTAGCCATAGTTAAAAAAATCTACAGGCAGTAATATCATACTCACAATTCCAGAAATTCAACAGCAGTAAATAATCTTAAAAGCTGTTATGGAAGAGATACAAATTGCCTAAAAAGGAAAATCCATCAGAATCACAGCCACACTTCTCGACATAAAACCCTTCAATTTCATTAAAGGCAATGTGTCTTTTACCACAACAATTTTTAAAATTCAACATCAGATATGTATTGATTTTTTTCCCACTATATAACTAGAAAAAATATTTGGAGCTTTTGAAGTAGTAGTCTTCAATTCTGGTTTATATTGGGATTACTTTGGGCTCCATGCCAGATGTAAAATATTATAATTTCTGGGGAGCAAAACCCAAGAGTAATAGTTTTAAAAGCTTCACAGGTAATTCTGAGCCAGAGCCAGGACTGTAAATCACTGTCTTGATGCAAAGGAATGTTTTCTTAATGTATGATCTGTTCTTAAATCACTTGCAATAGAAATACTAAGGGAGGGGCTTTTAATTTTTAATATACAGATTGCAAAGCCTAGCACCACATTTACTAAATTAGAATCTTGAAACTATATAACTACTATATTTGGTATTGTACTAAGATGTTCACACTTATTGAGAATTTAGTCTCAGTTCTCAAATCCTTTTAATATAGACCTAATTTACATTTTATTCATGAAGGAGATCAGATGAAATAATGGATGCTCAGCATCAAGATCACAAGAGAGAAAGGAAATCAACATTTTTAGCAAGTTCCACAGATGTATTTATACAGAGCAGAATTTGAAAAGCATTAGAACTTGACATACTTTTCTGTTTGTCACTTTCATGTTAAAAAATTCTAAATCTAGGGCTGCAGAGATAACTCAGTGATTTAAGTGCCTGGCTGGCAAGCACACGAACCCAGGTTCTATCCCTGGTATTGCATGCTGCGCCAGTCCCAGAACTCTGCGCATGTTGTGTGGCCTCTGAATCCAGTATGGTGGTGTATGTCTGTAATCCCAGAGCTGGGGAAGCTGGGACAGGAGGATCACTATGAGTCTGAGCTGTGTAGCAAGACCCTATACCACATAAATAAATAAGGTGTCAGAATGGCTGAGTGGTCTAAGATGCCAGACTCAAGCTCTGCTTCCAAATAAATAAATAAAATAACAAAAAATAAATGATCTAAATCAGTCACTGGGAGCTGTAACACCAGCTCTGCTTGCCCTTCAACACAGACAGAAATTGTCAAAACTCACCAATACTAAATAGATTCATATTTAAAAAGTCTGAAAATTAACATCTATATTACTTTAATAATTCCTTTATTAGAATATAGTGATCATTCACTGGAAAAGCTTAGAACATCAGCTATACTCTTTCATTTTATGACAGTCATACAAGTAGAGTAAATATAAGTAAGGTATAATTTAAAAATTTTGAGTGCAATCAAGGTTAACAGAAGCTAATTAACCAGGACATATGCAGAAAACATTCTTAATTAGTCTTTAAGAAATTGTCGCTTATCTTGTGACTTCAACTCTTAAAAAGACAGACCTCGAAATAGTGGTAAAGCATGCATGTGTTGAGGAAGGTCATGACTCAGACCATCTGGGCACAAAAGCAGCTGTTAAAACACAGAAGAATAAGTAAGGCTGAATGGATCTGACCTTAGTGTTACAAAATTGTCTCACTAGGTAGAGGATAAACTTAATATGATTTTCCCCTGGGATTAGATAAACTCATGTCATCAAAAATGAGGCAGAGGCAGCTCCTGAGACCGGCCAGAGACAGCGCGGCCGACTCCGCCGTCCTGCTCCATCCCGCCCGCCCCCGCCCAGCTCCTGAGACCGGCCAGAGACAGCGCGGCCGACTCCGCCGTCCTGCTCCATCCCGCCCGCCCCCGCCCAGCTCCTGAGACCGGCCAGAGACAGTGGCTGACTCCAGCGGCCTCCTGGATCCCGCGC
>PVKA01046673.1:0-14904 GCA_004027165.1 Ctenomys sociabilis
AGAAATATAAAGAAATTAGAGAAGCTATTGTGTATTCATTTTAAAGATTAATGTTATTGTACTTTGTAAGGCTGGATGTTGTGTTTTGCTTTGTCATTTAATATTATGATTAAGGCATTTTAACATGGCTTTCAGGTTTGCAATTTGATGTGTCAGGTCTTAGACTGCAATATTAAATTATGGTTTTCCCATCTGCATTGTTCTTTCTGTTGATGTCATTTATTATCCTAATCTTTTAACATGCTAATTTTGGTTTATATGTATTAGCTCTTCCTCAAGATAAAAGAAAAATGACATCAGGAGATATGAATATTTATTTCTGTCATTTTGCCACATTATCAATTTACCATAAAACTGGTTATTTAGTAAAGACTCAAAACAGACACAGAAAATACATTCTGGAAAATTAAAGGCTCATTTGTATTTATTATCTGACCATACTGAAGTACAATTACACTGTTACACATCATTTCAGTATCATAGTAAATATCACAGTAACTCAGCACTGTGTTAAAGCATTTTCTTTACTCTTTTTAAAAGTCATTTTTTGGCTATAAGAAAGTGAAGTATATTTAGTGATTAAGCTAAATGAACAATTTAACACATTAACATATATAAGATATTTCTGAGGCCAGAGACATATGAAAATATGTACATTACCACACTATCACGTTTCAAAAGCATCTATTTGGATGGATATGAGTTACTCATATCTTATAGAATTAATCAAGCACTAGACTGTATGTTAGAGATAAACTGCGCTTCAGTGTAAATGCTTATGCATAAAATAAGTTCTAATTTAAGCCAGTGATGAGCTTTGTTTATAAACTTCTCTCAGACTTGAAAGGATAACTAGTACAATGGAAGTCCAAAGTAACAAACATTCCTTAAGTTAAATTACACACGTGCAGCTAGGTCATTGTCTGCATGCTTAATTTTACTTTCCCTTCTCTTAATTATAAAAGTACATTTTATTGTAGGTAATATTTCTTCACTAGTGGATTTATGTACATGATCTTGCAATATTTGTATTGCTTATAAGAAGTAGCAATATCAATCAGAATCTCAGTTTAAATGGTGCTGTATAGCTGGAGGTGCTTCCAAATTTATTATTACTGTCATTAAATTATGTTGAACAATTTGGATAAAACCTTGATAACCTTTTTCTGTATATTATGCAACTTGATAGAGTTGTGAGTTTTGTTTTAGAGTGTTTACTACATGGTATGAAGTTTTATAGAAAGATGAATTATGTGATTATTTTAAATATGAAGAAGGCTTCAGCCGCATAGTAGATTATTTTCTCTGATCATCACTTGGATCTGTAATAAAATTTAATTTTCTAATTATGGTGCTTATGGTGCCATATATTAATAATTAGAAGAACACTCGGATGACAAAGCACAGCATTAATCTCGGAAAAGTGACACTCTACAAGATGTAAAAGTACAGAAACATGACAGATGTAAGGACAATGTAAAGTTGACAGGCTGGATGACATTTGCCTTCCCATCACACAAGTACTTTAGTGCACACCAACCCCAAGAGGAAAAAGCCTGTTCCGTCTGGTCGGTCACTGTTATCAGAGGCAGCAACCGTACCCAGGGAGTGCTGGTGACATACACCAGAAAGAATGCCTGCCACTTTCCCCACCTGAAATTGATTTAACCACAACCTCCCTGGTAGAAATTCAGGAAGGAAACATTAAGGGTCAATTTGTACCATGGTATCTTGGCTTCTTACCAGCTAAGGGGATGGAGATGTATGCATGTCATAATGCAATCAAAGCTGCACTGGTCAGAGGAAGGCAGAAAATCTTCAGGTCAGGCAGAACACAAGCAGGAAAACATGGTTAAGGCTTCCAGGTTAAAAACTACTGCTATATAGTAACCCAGCAGTACAAATCTGGACATTTATTTAAAAATATCAATAATTCTATGATTGAACAAGCAGCAATTTTCAAAACTTCCACAAGTAATCTTTTGAGAAGAAAGCCTGCTGCTCAGAACATAGACTGGTGAAAATCTACAGAAATGAATTTATTTGGAGGTCAATATCCTAGTAAATGGGCCATAAAATAATATTTTGTCTTATTAATAATTTTTTTCTTCAACCACATATATAGCATACTTAAATACTTAAGAAATATTTGAAAAATCTTAAGGACTGAATACCTGACTCCTTCACAGGTGTACTCTATTTTCTTCAAAGTTGGAAAACAGATTCTGGAAAGAAGAAGGAAGCTAATGCCTGCTAATCTCTTTCCTATCAGGACAGGGCAGAGGGGATTAGAACAGCCTGTGTTAAATGCCGGCGGGTCCATCTCTGTTTGAAATAACCTCTTCTACACATTTTATTCCTTTCTGATCGCTCAGAATGTTAGTGTCTACTTTGAGAGGTATAAATGAAGGGGCACTATGCCCAGCACGTAACCACTCTATGAAGTTAGATTTTATTTTACATGTTATGATAAAGAAAAATGGCGCTTCAGTTCTTGCTAATATTTATCTGTTCATTCCTAAGTCATCAATCATTCTGTGTTTCAAAATCCAAACATAAATGGAATAACTATAGACGTATAGTTAACCCAGAGTTGAAATATAATCAAATTAATATGCCATCCTACATCTCTTATATTTCAGTGGAAAAGATTAGGAGTATGTAGTTTAAAATTATAGAAGCCTTTTTAAAACTTATTTTAATTGTTTCTTACATATTTTAGACTATATTTTTCAATAAAAATAGTGTCTTTGGAAAAATAATATAGTGGACTATCTGAATCTCCAAAATTCTGGGAATTCTCATTAATTGCAAGAACATCATTTCCTGAAATGTATTTCCTACCTAAAATCTGTCTTATTCAGTAAAATTAGATGAATAACAACACTTCTTTTGAAGGACACGAAGTTCAACATTTTCTAGATAGAATGCAAGTCAGGATTTATTTAGAAGTAAGTAAAAAAGGAATATATATATTAAAATTCCACACAATTATGTCTTAAAATAACTTTTACTTTATTATTTTTTATTTTAAAGAGGTACAGAAACAAAAACAAATAAAAGGAACAAAGACAATAACAAAGCAATATAAAAATACAAATAATACATAATTTCAAAACAAAAAATAAAATTAACAATAATTATTATATTATGTATTGGCATCATCAAATCTGTTGCTTTGATCACCATCTATAGTTGTGAAAAATTGATCAAATAATTAAACATTAATTATTTCTTTCAATAAACCTTATTTTTTCCTTGTCCTTTTTACTTATTTTTATTTATTTTATTTTATTTTTGTATTTATTTATTTATTGGTGGTACCAGGGATCAACTTAGGATCTTGCACTTGCCAGACAAACACTTATTCTACTGAGCTATCTCTCTGGCCCCCTATTTATTTTAGAGACAGTATAGTAATAACACTTAAGGTATTAGAGATGATACACTTTTAAAAACAATAGGATGGAAGGTATTCAACCATGATTGTTATATTGCACATGACTCTCTTAAATTAACACAAAAATAACCATTAAAACAAATTTTAAAAACTCAGTAGAAATTATATTTTGAAAATATTATATCTAAAAGACAGAATTATAATAAAAAATAGAACAGTGATAGCTGATGCTACATGATTGTACTGATTATATGTTAATAAGCTTTTTATCCATGTAGAAGTTAGCTATTTTGCCCAGGATCAATGGACTTTTTGTAATGCCTCTTTAAGCTCACTTTCTGTTTGCTTTAGTGCTGAATAATTTTTTGTTCCTTTTGTTCCCTTTGCCTCATTTTCTCCTCATTTCCATTGATCATATAATTGCATATATTTTTTGAGGCTTTTAGTAACAAAAATTTACAAAACATAAAGTTTTAAATCATCTGTTTTCTAAAATTAGCAACCTGTGGATTAATATATTTTGAAATATTTTGCTGCATATACTATTTACTATGTTCATTATTTTTGAATTGTGGAATATGAAATCTATCTCTATCATAAGCAGAAAAATCCAGCAGTGTTTATGAGTAAATTATAATTGCCTTGGTGCATTAATATAATAATAACTTTTTAACAGTTTTTAATTTCCAACTAAACATCTTCAAAAGCACATAAAAATGAAGAAATATCTTAATGCTGGAAATCAAGACTAAGGAAACACTTCTTTTCCTTTTTTAAAAGAATATTTGAAATTTTATGAATAATTTAATTCCATAAACTACTAAACATAATAGCAAAGCGTTCCTGTCTTTTATTCTGTATGGCTAGGAAAATAAATTAGTTTAATAGGTATCTAAATCTGCCTCTTGCCTCCAGAGAGTGAACATATGACATATTCATACATTTAGAGTGTCCAAAAATAAATATTTAGTCATTTGACTCTTTCTTTTCTTCTTGCTTAAAACTGTTCTTATCTTTATGAATTTAATCAGCATTGACAAGGCAGGATCAATGGACTTTTTGTAATGCCTCTTCAAGCTCACTTTCTGTTTGCTTTAGTGCTGAATAATTTTTTGTTCCTTTTGTTCCCTTTGCCTCATTTTCTCCTCATGTATTTTTTCCATAACTTTTGTTTTCTTGAAATTAGGATTTGAGGGACCCAGACTGAACAAAAGGGCAGCACACATTGCCTGAAATCATGCATTGCTAAGGTTTACCTCAAAGGCATCCTCTAATATTATTATTATTTTTTTTTGTCTTTTTGAGACAGGGTCCCACTATGCAGTTCAGGCTGGCCTTAAGCTCACTTTGTAGCTCAGGCTGGTCTCGAACTCACAACAATCCTCCTGCCTCAGCCTCCCGAGTGCTGGGATTACAGGCGTGCGCCACCACGCCCGGCTAGGCATCCTCTAATAATTCCTTCTTTTTCACAAGCTCTTTCTCCTGTCCATTCAGGTTCTGGTGTGCCATAGTCTTCTTGTACCTGAAGGGTTTCTTCCTGTTTTCCTCCTCCTCCATCGTAAGCAAAGCCATTTCAGCCTTTTACCTATTTCAGTTTCTTCCTCTGAATATGTGGAAACTATTGCAGATTTCAGTTTTTTTTCTTTAAATCTATATTTTTAATTTCTTTAACAAAGTATACATCATTCAGGTCAACATTAGGGGGAAGTTTATTTTCACTGGCCTCTTCTGTGGGAGATTTCTCTTTCTCTTTCAGTTTTTTTTACTATCTTTGTACACTTTTTTTAAGGCCTGGAATCCACTTAATTTTCATTTCCATCTCATTCTCTTTGCTTTGTTTTGCTTTCTCTTGAATAACTTCCAAGAGGTACCTGTATTTAACACTGTATTCCTCATTATCCTTCTGACTATTTTGTTTCAACCCATAATCTTCTCTGCTGACTTCATTACCTGGGAGCTCCTCTTCTATCGGCCTCTTCATCTTCACTAGAGGAAGCTAAGTAAGCTTGAAATCCAGGACCAAAAGTTCTTCCTTTTTGGCTTTTCTCTTGCATGTTGTGATTCATCCATGATCAGTCTTATCCCAAATGATCTCTGTTGTTCCCATTGCAGCAGGTAGGAAAGACTTGAGTTTGTATGCCATTAAATCCACTTCTGACACTGCATCCTTAGGCTCTTCATCAAAAGTACTGGCATCTGATATAAACCTTAGATCTATGAAAGAAAAACTATATTTGAATTGCAGGCCATAACAATCCTCATAATTGTATTTGCTGTTTCAGGAGAATCACAGTCCACTACTACATAATAATACTTCAGTCATTTGTACTGATAATCTCTCAGCTTTTCTCTAGAGGTTCAGTACTTTTCAGGAGCATCCTCAGAAATGCATGACAACTCTTCTGGTCCTTGATCTTGCTGTTCCTTCATTCTCTCCTTCCGAACACTGAAGAATATTTATTTACAGAAAATATTACACCTTCTTTATGCTTTTAAAACATTGATTGATTGATTGTATTTTAGGGAAGGGTATACAGTGTGTTCAGGGTCTTACTACCGAATCGGAATCTTAGTGATCCACCTGTCTACAGCCACCTAAGTGCTGGGATTACAGGCAATGCCACCACACCCAGTCTCAATTGTCATCTCAGTGTGCCCTGGGCATAGGGCCAACATGGAAGGCCCAGGGATGAAACCCCTGGCCCCTGTGCCTGTTTGCAGGTGCTTTAATCCACTGAGCTATTTGGCCGGCCACTTTTTGTGCTTAAATGAGTTAAACAGAGCTAGTAGATTTATCGCCTTTAAATTATCCAGTTTTTGTCACAAACTGCCAGCCCACATGTAATCTATTTCATCAACTCAAGGAGCATCTTTACCTAATTCTCATCAAGCAAGCTCAAAGACAGATTTTTCTGGAACTGAATCTGCCAAATCATCTTTGTTTTTAGAACTGGTTTCTGTTTCCTTTACCCTTTGCAAGACTATGGGACACTGACACTTTTAACACCATCCTCACTACCTTCATCTCCTCTTCCTTTATTAGCGGAAGCTCTACCACCTCTTGTAATTTCAGCTTCAGATCCCCATCACTTCCTATAGCATCAGCACCATCTGAATCTTCCCCCAGAACAATGGTGTCAAAGATTCCACCACCCCATCTCTTACTATTATGAATGGACCTGACTGTTTTTCTCTTTTGTCTCAGAACAATTGATCTTGGGATATTTCCCAATTTTAGAGGTGCTTGGCTCTGTCTTTAGTTTTCCTTGGGAAAATAATATATGTATATATTCTTTTTTAAATTCACATAATCTTTTCATTTCCTGAAATGTTTTAAAATTATCTAAATCATGTTTATTTCCAGGATTCTTTAGATTAATTTTCTTGCTTTCCTTCATTTTTCCTTAATAATATTTTATTATTATTATTATCATTATTATTTTGGGGGGTATTTTAGGGAAAGGTCCACAGAGTTCAGGGTCTCACTACTAGATAGGACTCTTAGTGATCTGCCTGTTTACAGCCTCTAAGAGCTGGGATTACAGGTGCGCACCATCATGCTCAGTCTCAATTGCCTTATCAGCACACCCCAGGGGAAGAGTTGGCACAGCAGGTCAAGGGGATTGAACCCCCAGCCCCTGTACCTGCTTTCAGGTGCTTCAATACCATTCTTTGAATCTATTTCTTTTTTTTTTTTTTTTTTTTTTTTTTTTGTTTTTATGGTTTTTTTTTTTTTTTTTTTTTTTTTTTTTTTTTTTTTTTTTTTTGGTTTAATGGTTTTTTTTCCTTATTGTTTGTTGAATTAATGTTTTGCCATCTTCATCCATGAAATCAGAATCAGAATCTGAAAGGTCATAGAAACATTTTACGTCCTCAGTAGTGCAATGGTTGATTGGCTGTCTTCCTTTATCAGCAGCATAGTTCAATTTGAACTTTTTGTCATGAAACATGGCTCGAATCTCCTCTCAACTTTGACTTCTCAATCCTTTTCTGACATTTCCTAGAAGCTGGCAAACTTTGAAGCATGCCTAAATTGCTGGTCACTCATTAATTCTTATTTGGATATATTTTTTTTTTTTTTTTGTCTTTTTGAGACAGGGTCTCACTATGCAGTTCAGGCTGGCCTTAAGCTCACTTTGTAGCTCAGGCTGGTCTCGAACTCACAACAATCCTCCTGCCTCAGCCTCCCGAGTGCTGGGATTACAAGCATGCGCCACCACGCCCGGCTTTTTATTTGGATATTTTTGAAGTCTTACTGAAGAATTGTTTAAAGGGACATAATACAGCTTGAATCTCTTTTTATTTTTCCAATGAGGCAGGGATTTTCATCAGTGAAACTATTCAATGTCAAATAAAATTACATTCAAAGAAAACAAAATACACCATTAATAGTCAATTTTATAAAGGACATTCTAGAAAGCTTATAAGAAATATTAAACATCACTAATTTCTTTTGCATTGTCTGGAAACAGAACCCAAGCCCGCAAGCATGGTAAGCAAGTTCTCTAACTATAAACTATACTCAGCCTCTCCTCTATTTTTTAATATTTCCAAGGTCAAAATAATTAAACATTTCCACTTTTTGTAACTCTAAAATGTTAATAGTATATTTGTAAATGTATTACAAATAATAAGACCTAGAATCAATCTCATTACTTATATTGATGTAAAATTATTGCCAAAAACTGTAATACAAGTTTACTCAAACTTGAAAACATGTTTCAGTATTAGGAAATAGGTTGACACAATTGTTCACTACATTAATATATCAGTACAAAATTCATAGAATCATATTTTAGAAAAATAACGACAGTTTAGAATATAAATGTACTCTTAATTTATTTTTTATGATGAAGTCTTTATTTTCATGTTTTTATTATTTTATTTTAAAGAATAAAAAGAAATAGCAGAAACAAAGACAAAAACCGAGTAACAAGCAACAGTACAAATGATATAGAGTTTCAAAACAAGAATAAAAATGTAACAATTATTATTGCATTACATACTTTCATCCTCAAATCTGTTGTTCAGAGCAATAGGTATAGATTTATCAGAAATAAAGAATATTTAAGAATAACAACGTATTAATGACCCAGGATCTTGCACTTTACATTAAGAGAAATTACCCCTGCTGCTCAAAACAGTAACTAGGGTATTTGTTATTCACATGCTTCTAATATTCTACTGGAAAGTTCAGTCAGTACAATTCAAGAAAGAACAATAGCGTAAGGATTTAAAATTTATGGCTCTAGAGAAATAGCTCAGTGGCATGAGTGCCTACATAGCAATGTCCTGAGTTCAATTCCCAGTCCATAAATAAAATAAAATAAACAAGATAATAAAATAAAATTTATGGAGACAAAGTGATGGAGGGAGAGGAGAGGACAGGAAGAACAAAATGCTTAAAAAAATATTCAGTCCTGTCATACATACGTGCCAAATCCCCATGAACGTACTACAATTATACACTATTAAGTGAAAACTAAAAATTATAATGATGAAATCAAGATTTTCATAAGTTACTAACTTTTTTAATACAACTGAATTAGTCATATGGTACATATGTCAGATCACCCACTTATAGAAGAAGAGCAGCTATGTTTCTAGAAGGTTTACAATGAGCATGTGTAAGCCACATAAAACTTCAATAATGTAAAAGAAAAGTTACACATGAACATAAGATAATGCTGCTGTGAGCAAAAAAGTATGGCTGTGTACTAAGATGGCTTTAAAAATTCTGAAATACTTTTGTGATAGTATCTAAAAACCTATGAACATTTCCCATAAGTACAAAGAAAGACATAAATAAATAGTATGGTATGTGATATTTTGAAAAATAACACTACTTAGGTATAGCTACAGTTCTGTTCAAACCATACTACTAAAGACTACAAAGTTAAACACTGAAACATAAAATTCATGCTTCCTTATCAAATTTACACATATACTTTAATATTAAGTCCCTAGCTAGAAAAATTGTGGTCCAATAACTTGCAAGTAAAACAACTGGAAGAAAAAGATTATTTATAAGGAGATGAAATCAAGTAACAAGTTCAAATATTGGAGTGAAGGATAAAGTTTCATCTCTTAACTTGATTTTGCTGTTAGACTGTAAAATCAAATAGATGTGTAGACTACATGTTAGGTACACAAATAAGGAATGCGATTCACTCCTAATCCTTGCAACTTTATTTCTATCATATGGGGGTGCTCAGTCAGCATTGGCTAAACTCCCACACTTCTAAAATTGACTGAACATTGTGTGATCTGAGAAGTACTGGCACGGACATAGGGAGAAGGTATTGTCAGCCCTTGTTGGCTTGTTTTTTTTTATTGAAATGGTATGATTCTCCTTGAATCTGTAAGCTCAGAAGGCATCAACAAAAAACCCAGAGAATGTGTAAATAGATCAAGTATTCCAAACTACTACTGAGATGCTTCTAGAGGATCCCTGTCTTCATTCATATCTATGACTTACATGCAATGAAGTATTCTAAGTACTGACCTGGGACTTTCCAAATTTCAAGTCCTATGCTTCCTTATCCCAGGGCTACAAAATGAATCCAAGAACTTCATGCTGACCTACATCCCCAGCCCTTTTAATTTATTTATTTTGAGACACAGGCTAGTTAAGTCATTATTCATATTAACAGGTAAAGATGACCAGCAGGCTACCATGGAACTTACCGTTATTAGTTGACTGGGTGTCAGTGGCATAGAAATTGACGTTAGACTCAAGTTCCCCCTCTGGTCATCTAAATTCAGTATAATAACAAAAAAATCAATTATGAATGTAATTATTATTAATCAATAGTGGTAAATGTAGTTAATGGAGAAAAAGCAAATCATTGTTATTGAAATTAACTAATTTAAAAAATCTTAATTTAAAATCTAATAATACATAAAGCAAAACTTACTATTAAAATAAAAGTTAGGGCTGGACATAGGCTGGTGGTCTTAGTCCCTGCCTGGCAAGTACAATGGCCCGAGTTCAATCCCACACACTGCATGCTGTGCCAGGCCCAGAGCCGCAGGTGCTCTGTGCAGGCCCCCAATCCAGTTGTGGGGGCACATACCTGTAATCCTATCATTGAGGAGGCTGAGGCAGAAGAATTGCTATGAGTCTGAAGTGCATAGCAAGACACTTCAAATTAATTAAAAATAAATAAAATCAAACTTAGTTTATCAAGCCAACATATTATTACTATAAAGACACAAAAAGAATACAAGAGTGTATGCAGCTAACACTTTTAATCCCGGAAAATTTACTTCAAAGGAAACTTTCTGACCTTAGTGCTGTTATTCAGAGCATTGTGAGTTATTTACACATAGAAAAATTTAAAACTAAACTTTAAAAACTTTATAGTTTGTATGTTAAATAAATATTAAAGTATTTATATGATATAAACATATAACTTAAAATACAGAATAATGATCTCTTTTCTGGTGGAACCGGGGATTGAACTCAGGCCCTTGTGCTTGCCAGGGAAGCATTTATTCTACTGAGTCATCTCCCCAACCCCAGAATAATGATGATTACTAAGACTAAGTCAGCCACACTATTCATTTCTTACTTACTGATTTTTTCTGCCTATACAGCTTAGATAGAAAAAATAACTCTATGTGTTCTGACTTCTAAAAGCATTGAAAACAATTATTTTTCCAGGTACTATTAGAAAGAAAATATGGAAAATTTCTGTGATCGTAAGTGTGCGTTTGATTACTGGCATTTGTCAAATAAATAAGAAAGTCAAAATATATGCAATCTAATAAATCAGTATATTCCCTTGACAATTTAAATGACAGTTTTGAAGTGCAGTTTTTTTTTTTTCTAAAGCAATAAAATTCTTATAATTAAACTCAAGGAACATTAGTTTTGGCACTGCTTTTTAATAAATTCTAGGGTAAAATTCATCAATTATTCTAAGCACCCATCAAGTCTGTACATCAATGCAAACTCTACCACATAGTGAAGACATGCTTATTGGAGTAAGATGCCTTGGAAATATCAATAAAATAGCAGCAGATGAAGAAGAGCAAAGGGTGTCAAACTTTCTTCTGGAAAATTCTCTTGCTTGGGAAAGACCATTATGCACATGCAATGGCTACAAATTTTTAATCACACAAAATTAGCTTTTTCTCTTTTATTAAGTAACATTTCTTGCCATGCAGCTAGCATTCTTTTGTATACATTTCAGTAATTAAGAACATATATACCTTGCTTTACTTTTAATATCTTTCTTTCTGATTGATTGATTGATTTTGGCAGAACCGGGAATTGATCTCAGGCCGTTGTATTTTCCAGGAAAGTGCTTATTTTACAGATCCATCTCCATAGCTCCCCTTTTTCTTCTGCGCTATTAGAACACTTAGTTCCAGATTTGTAAGAAAGATGGAATACTGCTCTAAAAGTATTTGTGTAAATAAATCAAAATTAATGCTTCCTATGTGCAATGAAAAATCAATTTACCTATTACTATACCATCAAAAACTATAAACTAATATATAGTTAAATGTAATTAAGTAAATGTTGATATTTATTACATAATATATATATATACTAGAATTCTGAATATCAAACCAGAAAAAGCATATGCTTCATATTCTTTTTCCTTAAATAATTTTGTTGCACTTAAAATTATCTAACATGTTAATATCTTGTTCTCTGCTTATTGTACCCCAATAGAGTTTATGAATGTTAGAAAGTTCTTTTTTGTCTACTGCTTTATCCTTTATGCATAGATTGTAACACATAGATTGTACCAATTATGTTGCTTATGATGAAGCAACAGAAACTGATAATCTAGTAACTTTTAATTTCACATAAGTAATGAATAGTACAACTAAAATTTGAACCTAAAACAGCCTTAATTTGAAATTGACATTTTTTCTAAATCAAAAATTTTACCTGTAAATGTGAAATTCTCCCACATAATTTTTCCCTAATGTTCTATGATGAATCTAAGAATAGAAAGTAAGTATATATTCAAATCACATATAAGAAAACTATAAATATTTCTAATTCTGTTATTCGATTGATTTGATGTCAAATGAGAAGTATAACTCCTGAATGCAATGAAAATATTCTTTGTATTTAATGGTTTGAAATCACTACCCAGACTGATTTCTTATGGCTGTTTCTGTTAGGGAAAAATACTTATCATGACACTAAGCACTTATGCCATCTTCTCATGAATTCTTCTATTGCTGCTTTTGTATTTTACACTCATAATACTTAAGATAATAAAAGAAGACGAGAACAGATTTAATGTGTCTGAAGCCTCCCCAATAGAAAAGCATACAAAATATTTATTTTAAAGTCAATACACTTCAGCAAAGCTGCTACCATGTTCTCTTGGGCCTTGCAGCCGCAATGGATCCAAGTCCAAAATATGACTTACTTTGAAAGATATTATCAGTCAATCAAAAATATCCAGAAAATTACTAAGTCTATGAAAATGTTAGCAGCAGAAAAAATGGCCCGAGCTGAGAGAGAGCTGAAACCACCTTGAATATATGTGATAGGATCTTTTTGCTCTGTATGAAAAAGCTGATATTAAGGTACCTGAAGGCAGAAGGAAACACCTTCTCGTGGGTGTATTCTCAGATTGAGGACTTTGTGGTGCCATTCAATTCTTTTTTTTTTCTTTTTTCTCTTTTATTTTATTTTATTTTATTTTTCATTTATTTTTATTTTACTTTATTTTATTTTATTATTTGTATTTAAAATACAAATGTCAAGCAGACAGTTTCAAGACACCTTAACCATACAGATTCGATGAATTAATACATTGCAAACTGTTTTCATAATGTTTTGGTATTCTACAAGGTGCATACATGATATTATATTTACAGATATTATTTTAGCAGATATCCCTTATCAGTGAATTAAGAGGGTAGCTGCTTACTTATCTTATTTTTTTATACCTGAATTATATCAAAAATTCAATAACTATTTACCTAGTGGTTGACCATAGTACTAAAAGCCGACATAATATCCTGTCCAACCACCATTAGTGCAGATCTTGCCTCTCATAGAATTATGTAGAAGCACAGCGTTACCTATCCCAACTTACTGTCTATACACACACATCCTGATTTTTTCTTTCTACAACCCTTCCTTTGTCTACACCTGTCAAAAGTGGGCACTCCATTGACATTCAACTAACTTAGGTGCTTGAACTCGACACCACAATCCAACACAGTCCAGCATTCTACAACCATGGTAAGTTATTCAAAGAAATTGTCGACCATATCCATTTATAGCTCAGCTTAATATTATGGGCTCACGATGTATACTTCATTTTTATACTTTTCTGCTGGATAGTTAAGACCTAGGTAGATCAAAACTTATATACCAAAACAAGAACTTTATATTTCCTATGTGGTCACTGAAGTCCTCTCAGGGTTTATCTTGTAGTCCTGTACCTTATTCTGTAGTTCCTTTGTCTGTGTCATCCATATGGATGAGTCACGGTCAATGCTTGACCAGATTGCTCTCTGTGAGAGCCTGAGAGAAAGTTTTCTCTTCATGTGACTCTCCCCAGGCACACTATAGAACTTCAATCTCTTTCCTCTGTGGCTCCATAATCTCCTTGTTCAGAAAATTTGGAGCTCACCTGAATTTCATGATGTTGCAGTACAGGTTCTCCTATGTCCTGAGTCTTCGCTGACCTTGAAAGGCTAGGGCCAAAATGTTGGCTGGCCTTGTGGCTCTTCTACTTCTCCAACTCTGACTTGTGATCTTAGGTTGTTAACCATCCAGAAGAAAAGCTGATTAGTATCCTGCTGCATATGCCATTCACTTTGCCTTATCTGACTCAATTGATTTTACTTGTTGTACGTTGTATTTTACTTTGTATTTCTGCTTTTTGCTTGTTATACTAGGGAGACTATATGATATTTAGACATGTGTGTCTGGTTTATTTCACTTATGAGTATATGTTCAAGTGGCATCCACTTCAGTATAAATGCTTCAAACTTATCATTCTTAATAGCTGAGTAACACTCCATTATACAGAAATACCACATCTTTTTCAACCATTCCTCATGTGATGGACATCTTGGTTGTTTCCAAGATTTTGCTATCACACATTGTGCTGCTATAAACATAGGTACACATATATCTCTAGGATACAATGTAGCCAGATCTTTTGGGAAAATTCCCAGTAGGGGGAGAGCTGGCTTGAATGGGATTTCTAGTCCTACCCTTTTGAGGAGTCTCCACACTGACCTCCACAATGGTTGTACCAGTCTACATTACCACCAGCAGTGGAGAAGCGTTCCTTTTCCCCCACAACCTCTTCAACATTTGTTGTTGGTTGATTTCCTTATGATAGCCATTCTTTCTGGAGTGAGATGATATCTCAGTGTTGTTTTTATTTGCATTTCATGAATGGCTAGCGATGTGGAGCATTTTTTCATATATTTGTTTGCTTCTTTAATTTCGTCCTCTGAGAAGTGTGTATTCATCTCAGATGCCCATTTCTGAATTGGGTCTTTAA